>RPOG01003361.1:3875-51989 GCA_008086565.1 Thalassoma bifasciatum
TTTTTTTTTTTTTTTTTTTTTTCTCAGTGGCCCTAATCCTCTTCCGTACAAAACTACCTGCCATATCGAGCAGTTTATTTTCGCTTTCTTACACTTTGAAGTCGATGTTGGGAAGACAAACTGTCAAAGTGGCGCCGCCTGTTGAAACCATTGACTGTGAATTGAAACGTGCACTCGCCGTCTCTGCGCTTGCGTGTAATCAACACGCGCTCGTCCCAGCTGGTTAACAGCACCATTTGACGTGTGAGAAGCTTCACCAAAGCGTATTTGGGGGAAAAAAAAAAAAAAAATTCCTAACAGAAAACCGGGATGATGGTGTCCAGACGAGGGGAGTTTTTTCATCCTGGACGACGACAACCGCCAGTCTGGGCTCGGACTGACCGCAGGTGGTCCCACGGATGGTGCCGTGTATTTCCTGGAGAACTTCACACCACATTTCTTTTTTGCTTGCCACAAAAACATTGAGTATTATTATATTTTTGAATTTTAATTGTTACATATCTAATGTGTATTACAGCTTTCAAGAACCGAAAAGTGGAAGAAAGAAAGGAAATTCAGCCCAAACAGAAAGCTTCATGGAAAGGTAAACTAACAAGCTAATTGCGCAATTTGAAAATTTCTCAACCCCTAAGAAATTTTTGATGATTACTTTTCCAGACTTTCCTCACTTCCAATGCACAATTATTATGTCACTAATTGAGATGTGGTAACTTTTTAACGCTATATAGTCAAACTTATATCATATTTGATAGTTTAAAGACCTCTATCTTCAAGGATTCAAGGAGTTTTATTGTCATTCAACCCCTGTAAAACATGGGTGGGACGAAATTAGGTTACCCTGGTCCTGGAGCAAGCCCAATCTTAGAAATAAGAATAATAAATATATACAAATATACAATAAAAAAGAGAATAAAAGAAGAACACAATCAACTAGCCTTTTTAACAAATAGACAGAATAAAATTATAAACTGTGCAAAAATGGCAGTGTTCATTTGTCGGGGGGGCACTAAAGGGGACCACCAGAGTTCAACAGTCTCACAGCTTCAGGAAAGAAGCTGTTCCTCAGTCTGGTAGTCCTGCTCTTGATGCTCCGCAGCCTCCTGCCTGAGGGGAGAGGGACACTTTCTTTAAAAACCTGTTCATAATATTTTTTTAAAAACATGTTCTACCACTTTCAGCATTGTCATATCACTACAGATAGATAAAGTTGTATTTTGGCTCTTTTTAAAATGTCTGCGCTCATGAAATCATCCATTTCCATATTTTCAGGAAAATCATTGCTTTATTTCCAAGAAGTTGCTACAAGAATAACATCAAAGTAGTTACTTTTTTAGAAAAATAAGTGATTTAAATAAATGCACATTTACTAAAAAAATCAATAAAATAGTATGCAAAACTTGCCCAGTGTGTCAAATGTGATACAAGAAATATATTAAGAATGAAATGATAGTTCCAAAAAGTTGAATTTTCAGACTATTATTTGATAGGTCGCATTTTAGAGGGTTAAGGATGGTTAGCAGTGCATGACTCTATGAAAGCAGCCAGTTAAGCAAATTAAGATGAAAACTTGGCTTTGTTTGGAATTTGTTTTGCCCATTTTAAGTAAGTTAAACTTTTGATTACAAAGTTGAAAGGATGAGATGAAAAAGTCAAACTTATGCAACACAATAAACTTACAATACAATATAATAAACTTTATTTTTCCCCCTGAGAAGATTTGTCCTTGACATGTTGGCACAGTACTGCCTTCATGGATAGAAACAAACAGATAAATGAATAAATAAATCCACACAGTTATTTAAAAGGCCAAAAAGTTTCTGGTTCCAAATTTAGATTTATTTGGTAGGTATGATTGAGTTGTTAGAATATTGTTTTTACACTAACCCCAACAGTAAGTTGGTCATATGTCTTCAGGTTGCCCTCAGAGATCCTGTTGAAGATTCTGTCCTACTTGGACGCCTCCTCGCTATTTTGCATGATTCACGTCAGCAAACGTTTCCACCGGATTGCCAATGACGAGTAAGTCAGTTTCATTTGATTTCACCTGGTGCGTAGACTTTATTTGTAACAGTGTTTTCTCTCTGGTTTTCATTGTAGTATCATGTGGCACAAAATCTACATGTCAGAGTTTGGGAGTCAGACGTGGAAACCAAAGTTGGCGGATTGTGTAATGCCAAAGGTCGATGTTGCGGAGCCAAAAGATCAACCGGTTGGTCACTGGAAGAGAAAGTACCTC
This sequence comes from Thalassoma bifasciatum, assembly GCA_008086565.1. NCBI lineage: Eukaryota > Metazoa > Chordata > Actinopteri > Labriformes > Labridae > Thalassoma > Thalassoma bifasciatum. Next base: position 6,112 of record RPOG01003361.1, read on the forward strand.
ACAAGTGTTGCTGGACAAGAAATGAACAAGTGGAGGAGGAAGTTGAGAGACATCAACCCGTCCACCGTATTGCCCAAACAGATAGAGAGTATCCTCAGGTATGGGATGATTTGTCAAACTGTCTAAAGCTTGTAAACAGAAAGAAGCCACAAAACCTTTCCATATTTGTGTGCCGTTACTTTCCAGGGACTTAAATTTGAGCTGGGAGCTAACAGTGTCTGAAGAACTGGGATGGGAGAAGGTGCTCAGGCAGAGCCGCTTGTTCTTCCTCAAATCATCTATGATCGTCTGCTGGAGTGGAAGCTGTTTCCCCAAATACTCTCAAATAAGAACCTTGCAGCTGCACACAGGCAGGAGGGAGGCGCAGAGGAGCCTCAGAGCAAGGAAGTAATACGCACTGGGTCCTTCACTAAGTCCATTCAGGCTGTTTTCCAAACCACCTACTACATACTTCATGTGAAAGCAGTAGTAGTAGTAATGCAGTGCCTTCTACCTAATACTATCACATGTAGTTTGTAGTAAACCTGTTTTGTTGAGTCTGTTTTGAAGTATGCTTTTCAGAAAGTGGATCTGATGGATTTTTTTTCCAGTGATTAACTTTGTCATAACCCTAAACCTCTTCCTTCCTCCTCCTCTTCTCCCTCAGGTCCGCCTGGCGCTCTCTGATCTGTAAGGTGGACCTGAGAACTCAGCCCTGCAGAATCATCGGCACAGACCGTCTGATCAGAATGATACATCTAATGCCCGACTTCATCTTAGGCATCTGGAGGGTGAGGGTCTTGCATGAGTTGTGCATCATTTTAAACACACTGCGGTATTTGTGGAAGAATTAAGACGCTGTTTTGGAGAATAAGGCCCCATTTACACAAGAAAGGTTTTTGTGTGACACGCAAAAGTTTTGTTGCCTCCAGTTTTGTCCTTCTGCTGCTGAATCTACTGACTGCCTTCTACCAAAATGTGCATTTTATTGCACTATTTCTGCAATTAGAGAAGCCGTTTTAATATAAACTCCAGATGACCGGCTCACCTCTTCTTCAGCCTCTTTACGAATGTCATGTATATGGCTTCTACAGTTATATCGCCATCTACAGCCCTGACATATATACTACAGCGTTTTCAGTCCCTCAGCGTTTCCGTATGTTGTCGTGTAAACAGGGCCTAAGCCAGAAAGTAAGAATCTATACCTGAAATTAGTTCGATTTTTTTTTTACTGTAGGATGATATGATCACTGTCAGTTCTCCTGAATGGTTACATGTAACAAGGATTTATAAAGATTTTAAAAAACGGACTCTCTTTGTGTCATAGGGTGACGGCAGTGTGGCTTTCATCATGGTCAGTCTGCACTTCCATAAGTTGGTGGAGAGAAGTCTGTTGGGGTTCCCAGCCTGGTATATTTGACTTTGTTTAACATGATATAAAAACAGCTTGATTTGAAGATTAAAAATTTGAACTTATTTTGATCCAGAGTCAATGAATTGAACTTGTAAAAAATGTTCTATGATGTTTGCTGAATGAATTCACTTTGGTCACCTGGAGTGTGATGTATTGAGCACTCCACCTGCTGGTCAAAACACATCACTGCAAGTTCATGCATCTGGATAAGTAGTTGTATAATTGACTGATAAAATTACGAGGGTGCAGTTTCCACATGTTTGGATAATGGTTTTTTTCTGTTTCATAAAGGCAGTCTATCTTACTTCATTTTAATAACAGAAAAGTTGTTTGTCCCTCCCTGCAGCCCGTACTCTGAGCCCGTTCACGTCCTGCGGGGGAATCCCTCGGACCCTGACCTCGGTCTGCGCGGCTACACTTTGAACCTCGACCTGCACAACACGAGCACCAGGTTTATGTCGGGATGTTTCTGCCAGCTCTCCTGTCACAGAGGTAATCGATTACATCTCCATTCTTTTGTATGTTGTTTTCACTGTGTACATAGAAACTGATATTTCACCTGTTAGTTTTTGTGGAATAGTTTTATTTATAGGTGCAAAATAAAATACTTCAAGCATCCAAAATTTAACTAGGATGTTTGGAAAAGCTGAGTTAAAAAATCATTAGCTCTGTTAAACAGTACTTTGGACATTTTTGAATAATGCTAAACTTCAAAGGGTGATGATTTCATTGGTGAATACCTGATTTGTTGGTTGTGATCAGATCAGATCAGCGATGGACAGGTGGAGCTAAAAGTCATCGACAGGACCAACCTGTACCAGCACAGACCGCTTTCCACAAACATCACGCTGCCCTGGAGGAGTGGGCAGCTTGAAGGCTCGGTGGAGGTACGTTTGGCAACATTAATACATGTAGTGCAAAACCTGGACCATGAAGACAGTTTTAACCTGTCACAGATCTTAATTCAGAGACCCTAAAATCAACACAGACCAGTTTGTTGCATGTACTAGTTGCATTTTGCTGTGTATTTAATCAAGCAATATTGTGTACAGTCTCTGTAAATTCAGCTGTTAGAAAACATTCCTTGTCACTGCTCTGATAGTTTATTTCTCACGCTGCGTAGAACTGCTGCATCATAACGCTGACTCTGCTGGACGAGTTCCAGGAACCCTTCTGGTGCGTCAGCTCGCCCATTTGCATCACAGTGGCGGAGAAGAAACTGTCCTTGGACTGCAGCGGCGAGCACTTCCTGATGGAGCACGGGGACCTGGAGGGTCAGGTGAAGATGAATCTGGTTTGGTTCAAGGAGCAGAAACAGTTCTTCGTCATCAGCCTTGATGTCTACATCCCTGTATCCAAAGTCAACAAACGTTTTCGTACGAGTTACTGAAACTGAGCTGAGCCGCTCGGACTTTAGTTTATGATGTTCACGTTTCCTTTTCCTGTTTAAGAAGAAAGCGCTTTTGTTCGAAGACTTGATTGTAAATTGGTTTCAGAAATATGGATTATCAAAAAGCATTTTTTTTCCAGTTGACTTTTTTAAATACATCTAGGAGACACATCAGTTAGGATAAAAATGGAATGAGATTATAAAAGAAACTCACACTGTAATTTGTCAATCTGAAGATTTAAAAAGAATATTTACATCTCTTATTTGGAGGTTTTTTGTTAACTCAGCCCATGTAGCTGGAGGGAAACATCACAACAATAACAATAGGATACCAAATTAAATCTAGTATGAAATAGCAAGTTTCCGAAACTTGTCTGAAATTGAAAAAAAGAAATTCCTTTTTAATCTTTGCAAACCATAGAAATGATATTTTGTATCAGAAACAAGACATTCTTGTATGAAAAAGACTGAAATGCATTATTAAGACCATAAACTTGTTGTTAAGGCTCAACTTAAGTCGAAAACAGGGTTAATTTCTGGAAACATCAATTCCAAGTCTGTTATATTTTTTCTTTATATTCACTTCTTTTTATCTTTCCTGTCTCATCTTACACATCCAAACTGTCTTGAAAGATATCATTTGTTGACCTTTGGCTGTAATTCCCAATAAAATATTGGAATGTCACAGAGTTAAAAGGAAAAAACAGAAAGTAATGTGCTTTAAAGTAGCAGAAGAGAAAAGGAAACAAAAAAATAACAAACTCTTATACAGAGCTTGGGAATAACGGTGCATAATTTAAATGTTGAGTTTCATAGTTAATGCTTGTTTGACATTTCTGTTTCTAATTATGGTGCCAGGAACGTTTCAAGAAGTTGTGATTCAGAAAAACCATCATTCATCGTCAGAACAGAAATAAATAAATCAGATTCACACAGACACCCCCACAGTTTTCTTTCCCGACAGAATGAATTTCAAGCTGACTGGAACTTAATAAGTGTAACTGACTGGAGAGATAACAAGAGGGGCGGAGTTTATACCACCAAGACCCGGACTCAAAAAAGGGTAAATTTCTTCAGCAAAGGAGCAATTGGTGAAGCTGTGGATGATTTCTGCTGAATCTACATCAAAAAAAGAGACGCAGGGTTTCTCAAAGTCCACAAACACGCCAACCGTCTCCAGTTTGGACTTCAATTTCAGATGGACTCCAGATGCTTGGTAGTTTTGTCCGTTCCTCAAACAGATGGTCCAGAGGCCGTTCTCAGGACTTGCTGTAACTGATTTTTTCCTCTCAATCGACCCTTTGACGACCCCTATATCCCAGGATGTCTTATTTTTGACTTGGACTTGGAAATAAAATCGTCCCGTGGAGAAACTTTGCTTTCCTAGAACGTTGACGGTGCAAATAAATCTTTTTGTGTTCTCAGGCAGGGTTTGTTTTCCGTCACCACAGTGAACCTTCTTCCCGTCATCGGATAAAATGAGGGAGGGATGCGCCGTATCGGGATCTAATGTCACATCCTTTACAAACTGCTGGACTCTGTTCAGCTTTCCTTTAGCAATGAACTTCTCCTTGTGTTCTTTGAGTTTTACCTCCAGCTGAGGTAAAGCAATCGCCAAACTGCCTCCATATGAAGGTGGAGTAACGCTGACGTCTGTCCAACTCTTGACGGGAGGAGTAGAGTTCAACGCAGTCGGGTCTTCTCTGGGTGAGAGACGCTCCACCTCAGTGATTTTCCTCTCAAGCTCAGCGATTTCCAGCTCCAGCTCTCGTACAAACTTTCCCGCTTGTTTCTGAACCGTGTCTCTCTTTTCATTAATGGACTTGAGGAGATTCTCCAGACTTTCCTGTAAAGTCCGCTGCAGCTCAGAAAAAGCTTTCCGACTCTCTGCAATTTGTCTGTCTGCAGATTTGCTGCTCAGCTCTGATGAGTCTTTGATTTCCCTGATCTTCTTTTCCCTCTCTTGGATCATCTGCTTGAATCTAGCTCCCAGTTCGGCTTTCTTTTTTCCAAAGTCTAAGAAGTCTGAAACAAAGCAGAGTCTGAGTCAAGACAAGATACAGTCAAACGTAACAAACATTAGTCAATCATACATATGGTTGCCCAATGAAATTCGGAGGAGAATGACATTAGGATGTTCCATGTGCATGTATATTTTCACGTACCTTGCAAACGCTTCACTAGATCATTCCTGCTGATCTTTCCTAAAACCGCCATGGTTACTTTCAGGGCTCCATCACTGTGGTATTTCTGCACCAGTAGATCCACAGTACGACACCGCTCTGCTTTTTCCAACTGAGCAACATTAATACCCATGAAGCCCTCCACCTTGTCATCGTGTTCCAGGAACCACTTGAAGTCCTCAAATTCTTTTTCTTTTAAGTATTGCAGAATTTCCCAAAGCTGCTGTCTCACATTCTCCATCAGGGCGTCCTATTTGAGAATAAGAACAACATTATAGGGATACTAAATGGTTGATTGAATGAAAGATTTATTAATGGCGCTTTTCCACTATACAATTCCAGCCCTACTCGGCTCGGCTCGGCTCTACTGGGTTTGGTTAGCTTTTCCACTAGCCCGACTACAGACTCACGGTGGGCGTGGATCTTATAACACAGCTACGCTAAAGTGCTGCGCAGAAGTGCGTGCATGTTCATCTATAACGTGACACAAACATAATTTTGCACTGACATGTGTGCCACCGTGGTCTTTAAAGGAAAAAAAAAAAGCTTTCAAAAGATTTCATTAAAGTAATACAGCAGCTCAATGTCGGTCGTCATGACAACGGAGGTAAACAGCAGCCTCGTGCTGCTGCACGTGGAGGAAAACGAAGGAGCTGCTTCCCGACGTTAACTCTTTCCTGGATCCAGTGAGATCACTCATTTTTGATTTTTGGGCCTGGTATACCAGAGATTTTTTGTTGATCAATCATTCTTCTTTGAACTGGTTTTCCTTTTTGGATCCCTGTGGATTAATGGACTGATTGGTGCTTAAAGACTCTCGTGGCAGACAGATCGCTCCTGCGCCGACGAACTTTGATTTAATCAAAAAGACTCTTTAAACCGAATTATCTTTGCTGTTAACTTCTTTTTGGTTTAAAAAGGACTTTTAACTTATCTAGGAATCATGAAGGAGCATTTTAGGGCTGTATTTTGTCTTCATTCAGTCTGGTTCTGTGCCGTCAGGTTTAAACGTCATTAAAAACCCGTCGCTGACTTATTCCTTTGCCTCTTGTAAGTGATTTGTTCAGAGTCAGAAGCTGCAGAGACGACATTCTCTGACCAATGAGTGACCGGCAGTCCGTCGACGTCACCTTTTAGTATCGGCTTTACTCGCTTGGAACCAGGGTAAAGCAGGTCCTAAAAACTGGCGTCTGACGCGTAGTACCGCGCTTGTGGAAACGCAACACAAACCGGGTAGAGGCGATTAGAGTAGGGCCAAGATGGGTCAGTGGAAAAGGGCCATTATTCAACAACCATTGCACAAGAAACATAAAAAAGACAGAGACAGATAACATGGGGAGAACAGGAGCGGGAGAACCATTAGTTCGCTTTCTTCAGCATCCTGTTTTCATTAGGGTATGGGTAACATTAGGAGAGAAGGGCAAGAAAAAACACAATACCAGACTAGGCCCAGGTTTGGGATTAGGAAAAAACACCTCAGCACATAAGCAACATTCAAAACCATTAGAACAATGAACCCGAAGACTTGCACATGTGGTATTGGGGAAAGTTCAAGGTCAGGCCATGTCATGACACTTTCTTTAATCGACACTTTACAAAATACACAAATATCTCACAAAACCCTATTTCAAACTTTTTCAAAACTCAGATTTCCTTGCTGGAAAATCTATCTTTGTTATGTACAGTTTAAGTTTCACCTTGTAACTATCATTGAAAGAGACAATTCAAAAGTCATTGTGAATAAAAAAAAAAACAGTTGGAAATGATGAAACAGTCACAAAAGATTTGTTTGAGGAAAAACACACCTGTTGTGAATGTCCACACAACCCGTAGCTTGATACACATGATTGACTGTACTGAAAAAACAAAAGTGTTTTACAGGATATGGAGAATAAAAAAGAAAACCTGCTGCCTTACGGCTCTCAAAATATTCTGCAGGCCAGTTCAGACAAGCATGATTTCATCAGAACATTTCACACACGTGCACGAAAAACACATAGCTGCACTAGATGTAACTCAAAATAATAAAAAGTACAGCTCATTCAATGAAACCTACATTTTCTCTGAAAGTGTTCTTACCTTCTTGTGCAGATGAGTTCACAGCTTCTCTCTCTTTTTCCGCATGTGCTGCTTCTTCAGTTTCTCAGAAATCTTCCCCTTTTCAACCTACAAAACGGAAGTATGACATCATGCCAGACTAACCAATGAGCTTTCACACCAACAAAGATGTTGCAAGAAAGGGTTTAGATACTGTCTGGAGAAAGAGGATGGAAGTATTTGGTTTTTAAAGAAGTTGAGATTGGGTTAAAATGATATATGTTTTGCCATACAGGATTAATTAACCCTGTTTTAATCTAAGTTTTTTTCAAACCCATCCAGAAACAAACCTTTAAATATCACAAGAATACTAAAGCTAGAGACAGAGTTTCATGCAACTAGAATGCTTCAAAGGCCGCCAAAGTAAAAGATTCTGACACAAACTGGCATAAACATTTGTTTAATTGCATTAACAAATATCCTTTTCACAGCCTTAATATCTGCATCATCTACTACATCAAATTAGAGATTCAACAGTTTAAAAGCGTGATATTTTTAAAGTCTGAAGCATCAATTAAAGATGTTTGAAGATGAATGATCACAGTAAACGTAACCTGATCTGGTAGAAAAACAGGCTTATTATCCTTGTGTAGTGTAGACTGAGATTTGTGCCACTCAAAACTGAATTTGAGTAGTTGGTTTGATGTTGTATGTTGTATGAAAATTCAACTCTTTGTAGTCCTTAAATTAAAAATAAAAAGTAAAACTTCAATGTCATACAGCATGTCAGGAAACCAGGGGCTAAATAATCACAAATCAAATCTAAACCCATATAGAACACTGAGGGAAAGAAAGTGAAACTGAAAGTAAATAGATTTATCAGAACATTGGGCACTTAATGCTGCTTTATCTAATTAAGCCTTTATTTTCTGGGAATACTCTCATCCAGGAACAATTCTCCTTTACAAGGCAAGAGGTGCTGATCAAGACTTACCAGCAGCATAAAAAAAGAAAAGAAATTTAGTGGCTAGTTATACAATAATCTGCATGATGAGGGAACAAAAACACGAAAAACAAGCTTGTGTCAAAGACGAGCTGAATTCAAGGATTGACAAAAGGTCTGTTCAGGAAAGAAAATTACAAATCCACAACAACAGATTGTTGTCTTTGTGCCAAAGCTACAGAGTTATGACAAAAACCCAAAAGACTGATAATCAAAAATGCAAATAACCTGAAAGCAGCACAATCCGGAGCCATTTAATAAAAGTAAAGGAGAAAGAGAACACAGAAACATGCAGTTGTTCCCGGAAAAGGACATTACCCCAATGTTCTTCTGGACCCATTGTCTTTTACTCTCCCAGCTGCATCCATTGAAACACACACACACAAAAATAACATCAAGTCTTTCCCCACCCACTCACTCATTCTGCCACGAAGACACACGCCTCCTTCCACTCTCTTAACCCTATAAAGCCAAACGTATCATATTTGAAACATGAGTTCAAAGACCTCTATCTCATCAAAAAGATAGTTTCTTTAAAAACCTGTTGAAAATATTATTAAAAACATAAACTGCCAACTTGAGGATTGACTTACCACTACAGTCAGCTGAAGTTTTATTTTGGTCCTTTTCCCCTCCCGTGAAATCATCCACTCATATATTTTTAGGAAAATCATTGCTTGATTTTCAAGAAGTTGTAGACAGAATAACATCGAAATAGTTACTTAAAAAAAAAAAAAAAAAAAAAAAAAAAGTGTTTTCTGTATATTTACCAAAAAACTTTCATGAAACAGATAAAAATAGTACGCATAATTGCCCAATGAGTCAAATGTGATACAAGAAGTGTACCATGAGTAAAATGATTAAGCAATATTTTTTGTGGATGGTGTTAAAAGGTTGGATAAACATCTCAGTTCCAAATAATTGGAGTTTTCTGACTATTTCTAAAAGGTCGGGCTTTACAGGGTAGAAGACACTTTGAGCAATCACCACCATAGATGATTGTATTTCACACAGTAAATAAGACTGAAAGAATCATAGTTGCTGACTGTTTAATTTCTGCCTTTCTCTGCAGCTCAATCTTTTACATTTGTCTCCTTTTTTTCAACTTGTGAGGCAAAATTAATGTTATCAACATTGTTGGCTAACACTGCAAGGTTTTCACAGAACTAGAAACTGAAACCTAATTGCTACCATTTAGATCCAGACTACATCACCGTGTAAGAAAACCTGCATGTGCTCGTGTTTCGTACTTGTTTTGTCATAACTGTACAAGTTTAGCTGTAAATACGGAGCAATTTTTGGATACGCTTTGATAATTTAAAGAACTTTGCGGACATATAGAGAAGTACAAGGTTAAGGTAAACACATAAGCTGCTCCGATTTGACAGAAAAGACACCACCTGAACGTTTTAAGCTTGTTAAACAAGTGCACATCAAAAGAGAACCTGAAAGTGAAAATGTGACTTACCTGCGCAGGTGTGAAGCCAGGTAAAAAAGCTGACCTTTGACCTCATGTGGCCTCTTATCTTTAAGTGCTTTGACTGTTACCTGATAGGAGGAGTCACATCAGGAAATAGAAAAGGGAGGGGACTCTGGAAAGGTGTTTGCCTTTTTATTTGTAGTTTCTCTCTGTCACCACTAGATGGAGGTCAAGAGTCATTCCACTGATTGTTTGGTGATAGTAAACCAAGACTCTCATTTACTTTTTCCAAATATTTCTATTATTTATGTTCTGTTATGTATTTCTATACATTTACTCGTGTTAATGTGAGAAAACCTCAAGCCACAAACTTGAAATTCTCTGAAAAGTCAGAAATGGATCAACAATAATATACAAACAGTACAACACATAATTTCCGTTCAGGAACATTAGTAAATAAATGTAATTTGAGAATTCATGAATATCCGCAATATTTAAAAATTAGCAATAAAGGTATTTGGATTAAAGAGCTTTCAAAACCTGTTGGATTAACCATCATAGAAACATGAAAAAGGGTAGATTTAGGGCAATAATGACTAACACCTTCTTACACTGGCTGTTAGACCAATAAATTAGTTAAGCACTTTGTTTAAAAACCATGGATCTATTCTTAATGTGAATAGAAAAGTTGCAATTACACATATGGTTATGAATGGCAGTGGCACTAATGAGCCATCACTTTTTTCCATAATTATGTTTAAAATAAAAATGTCAATAGTAATAGCTTGTATGCTTGATTCTGCTACTGTTGATCTATTGATCGATCAAACAGTTGCACTGATTGAGCTGTCTTTTAGATCATATTTCAGATTTCCTGACTTCCTTAAAAGCATCAGAACTAATGGATCGTTTTTACTTCTTTCACAAACCACAGCACTACTTAACAGTTGTTAAATACATGAAATTGTCCTGTTGTATCTGGTAAAAAAAACTGTCTTGAACAGAGAAAAGTAGTGTTTAAAAAGAAGATCAGATCTCCGTTCCTTTTGGGAAAACATAATCGTTTTAATTTTCTTACTATTCAAAATGGTTGTGGAGTTATGGTAATTTAAAGAACATTTGTGAAGTTGGTGAATCAGGGGCACGGATGGCCTAGTGGATATGGCTGCGCACCATGAGGTTTGCCCTCAAGCGGGTCGCCGAGATTCAATTCCCACCTGTGGCCTGTTTCCCGCATGTCATTCCCCACTCTCTCCCCCTTTCCTGCTCTATCCACTGTCCTCCTCTATCCAATTAAAGGCAGAAAAGCCCCAAAAAAATCTTTTAAAAAAAATAGGTGAATCAGTGGTTTTAAAGGATTAATCACATGATGAGATGTTTCTTCTCAAAAGCCTGAGTGAAGCTTCCATGTAACTGTTTACTGTGAAACTGAGACTCACCAGAAACAGATGAAGTGCTGATCCTTTGAGGTGTTTTTGAGTTTTGGGTGAGGATATAAATGCAGCAAAATGAAGAAGGTTGATTCATTAAAAGGCTTGCATTCGTTTCCAATAGTCCCAAGAGTGAGAGTTGGTTAAATTACTTTTTTCCTAGTTTCTTGTTTTTCTTATAAAGGAACGCAAAATGAGGATGCTTTTTGTCTCATCAGTGTGACCTACATACTGAAAAAATATCCTGCGGTCATTGTGTGATCATGCCTCTGGGTCTCTCTGTTTCTGTCTCTGGTGTTTCTTCTCTTTAAAATGTTTATTTGCATTTGGACCATCATGAGATAAGTAAACAAANACATGATGAGATGTTTCTTCTCAAAAGCCTGAGTGAAGCTTCCATGTAACTGTTTACCGTGAAACTGAGACTCACCAGAAACAGATGAAGTGCTGATCCTTTGAGGTGTTTTTTAGTTTTGGGTGAGGATGTAAATGCAGCAAAATGAAGAAGGTTGATTCATTAAAAGGCTTGCATTCGTTTCCAATAGTCCCAAGAGTGAGAGTTGGTTAAATTACTTTTTTCCTAGTTTCTTGTTTTTCTTATAAAGGAACGCAAAATGAGGATGCTTTTTGTCTCATCAGTGTGACCTACATACTGAAAAAATATCCTGCGGTCATTGTGTGATCATGCCTCTGGGTCTCTCTGTTTCTGTCTCTGGTGTTTCTTCTCTTTAAAATGTTTATTTGCATTTGGACCATCATGAGATAAGTAAACAAATACTATATGCTACAGTTGTCATGGCCATTGCTAATTTGCCTGTTTCCAAAAGAAATGCTTTTAAAAAACTGACAGCAAATGCATAAAGAACATTGCAAAAGATATGTAAATATGAAACAACAAAGAAACAAGATTTAAGTGAAGTTTCGAGGCTTGAGGGCTTGTTCCCGGCTTTATTTACTTTGGCTTATTGTGAGAAAGGAGTCAGGAGGGAGAGAAAAGAGGAAGCAGGGGAGGAAAGCAGAGGGAAAACATTAAAGAAACAGGCGCATGAACAAAAGAAGGAGACAGAGGAGGAGGAGGAAAAAGAGCTGAATGGGACGCACCCCCAGCCAGAGGAAACAGGTAGAGCAGGCTGGTCTGTTTACAGCCTGTGGGAGTCTGTGTGTGTGTGTGTTGCTCTGTGGAAAGTTTGCATCTGTTACAGACAGCCGGTCGAGAAGGAGAAGTCACCGAGGACGGACGGACGAATTGAGATAAAAACAAACCATGGCTGTGAATAAATGCATCAAGTTTCTCCTCTTCTTCTTCAACCTCCTTTTCTGGGTGAGTCTGGAAAACAAAACTGAGAGTTTGTATGAATCTTTTCTGTCTTTAACTCTTTGACTTTGCAGGTGAGACAAAGAAAATGTGAAAGCATCACTAAGAAATCTTTATTTTACAGAGTGAAAGTTTAAATACAGAACATCTGAGTGGTTTTGTTTGCAAATTTTAGAGGATTTTTTTCTCAATTTGGTTCATATTTCATTCATTACTCTGTAGTTCAGCATGTGGGTGTGCCTCAGGGGCTTGGATTTAGCTTTGCATTAAAGAAGCGATTGACAATTGTTGCTCTGTTTTGTTCATGTCAACATTATTTTTTGATTTTTGCAACTTTTGCACATCATTTTTTTTTCTGTTTATCTAACTCAAGCAGGTGTGTTCCTATAGGTCTATTTTGAGATGAACTTTAACTTTTTTTAATGTAACTGCAGCTACTATTACATCCATTTCCTGGATGTTTGCACCTTCCTGTCTCTATTCTTTACATTTCTTGCTGTGTTTTGGTTTAATCAGAATCAGAATTAGCTTTAATCCCAAGGTATGCTTGAACGTACAAGGATTTTTTTATGGTATACTGTGCTCTCTTGTACAAGGCATTGGCATAAAAATTTGCATGAAGAGTATTATCAACAGCTATAAATACAGAAGAATAGCAAATAGACAAGACTAGTATTTACAGGTTAAAAATATGATAATAGTGCAGTGGTGAGTGGTGCAAGGATGCAGATATTAATGAGGTAGTTTAACAAGTTGCAAAGTGCAAAGTGGGTTAAATAGAACAATAAATAATGAAAAATGTACATTCTGCTGTTGCATTAAATATCTATGTGTCAGTTCAGTCAAGCAGGTCTTTTCCCAGTTTGCACCCAAGTTGTCAGGACTCATTTCTTCCTCTGCTCTTGTTGAACCACCTGCAGACAAACAATCAGTTCTTTTTGTCTTTCCAGTCCAGTCACGGCGCAAAAACAGGTTGTGTTGCCTCTTTGATGCCTCTCCCTTCATTAAAAACAAACATTCGTCCAGTTTCAGGGCGTGGCTCCGCGCTCAGCCACACGCATCACCCCTCCTGCAGCTTCATGTTACTCAACAGCCTGTGGTTGGAGTCACACGGCATTAAAACTTTAACGTAAAGAAGAGAAGCCTTTCCTAATTACACTACAGGAGAAAACCAAACATTCGGCTTTACATTTTCTGACAGGAGTTTCCCACTGAATTTACATCCCCCCTGCAGGTTAATCTATACTTTTTGTTGCTCACACAAACCTGACGGTGCTTGTTGGAGGTTTGTTGTCTAAAGGCTTTAGACGTCCATATGTTACCTTTTTGAGAAATGTGAAGGTGTGGCACAAATACGGGGCAGATCATCAAACAAGACATGCTGGTTTTTATCACAACTGTGCTCTGAATGAAAAACCAACCAAAGGATTCACAAACTGCTTTAAATGTTCCCAAGGTGGTGTAGAAAAATGCGAGAAATTTCCCTTTACTTCAAGTTTGAGCGTTTAAAGTTTTCAGTAAATACAAAAAACGAGAGATTTACAAGACATCATGAACGTAATCAAAATGGATAAGCCAACTGTTTCATTCCTGAGGCTAAATGACTAAGCATATTTAAGCTAGCGCTGACATAACAAGCGTTCTATTTTGCTAATAAGATTAACAAAAGACTCAAACTGCGTTACATTGAAATGATATATTTGAAATCTTTCTTTTCAATGACACATGTATACCTCTATATTTGGATTATGTGCTAAGCTAAACTAAAATCAAAAAGCACAATTTTTCTATGTGATTTCCCCATTGACTTTATATTGAATGGACACGTGCTTCCGCCTGTCACCGTTCTACGGTTTTGAAGCCAAAAAACCCCGTTTCTCTAGCCGCTATTGTGCAGCCAGAGTCTGCGCAGTAGAGAATTTCCAGTGGAGCAGAGTAAAAAAGAGAAATAAAAATATTTATTTCTTCTTCTTCAGAAGGTTTAGTCTCCTTTTGGCTCTTTCCCGAAGTTTTTTATATCCCCGATAAAAACTACTCACGAACGGCAGCTGTCAACTATCGTACAACAAAACTTATATCGCGGTTTTTAACGTCCAATAACTAATGAGAAACTAACTTCTCAGGAAAAAAAACACCTGAACACCATGCAGCCAGATGACATCATCATACCACCTTAGCGTAAAGATGAGAGAAACGTTTCTACGAGGTATCGTAATTTTTTAAAGTTTTCCCGGCTCATATCTGGAATACATGGGGAGGCGGGGCTTATGACCTATACTGCAGCCAGACACCAGGGGGCGGGGCATCTGCTGGAGGCTTCAGTTTGAGCCCAACGTCGTTACGTCCACTCATTATACAGTCTATGTGATTAACCCCACTGAGCTTGCACTAGTTAGCCGTATAAATATAGCGACATACTTTCTTTTTCACTTTGTTTCCTACCCCTCGTTTGCAACATACCCTACAAACTCATTAGCTCAACTTGATGTTAAATCCACAGAGTTAAGTTTGTTGAAACAATATTTGAGCAGCTGACTCCCATCTCGTAACAGTCTGTAAACGGAAAATTGATCTCATAGCAAAAAACGGATGTTTCTAAGAAGAATCACTTGACTATAAAAGCCCTTTTCCATTAGTTGAAAAATAAAAATGAAAAATGGCTTTGTTGAGATTTTTTTTTTGCCTGTATTGAGTCCAAATTATGAGAAAAAAAAGTCAAAATAATGAAATAATGAAGTAAATTTTGTGGTAAAAAGTCAAAATAGTGAGATAAAAAGCCCAAATTGTGAGATAAAAAAGTCTGAATTTTGTATTTGTAATTAAAGTCTGCATTATAGGGTGGTAGATGCATGGAACAGTGCTGAGCAAATGCAACATTAAAAGGATTTTTGGGGAAAAGCTGGGGAGTAAAGGGATAAAGTAACTACAATGCCAGTTGGAGCTCGCAGACCTCTGAATTTCAGCTTTTTATCTCATAATTGTGACTTAATTTGGATGAAAAAAATCTCGACAATTCCAATTTTTCATTTTTATTTTGCTAACTGGTGAAAATGGGCTTCTATATTTAAATGATATTTGAAAGGTTGTTAATTTGGCACAAGCTAAACATCTTAAACATTCCCATAATAAGTTGAAACTTTATGAGAAAATTAAAGGAGGATAAGAAAGTTGTAAATTTGAGAGAATGAACTCATACACTTCAAGATATTAGTTGCAAATGTACACAAAAAGTTGTAAACTAGCTCAACTAATTTTATCTCAAAATCAGAATTCGATGAGAACATATTGGTAAAAGAAGATAATAGAAGCTGTGGACAAACATTTACAGGCGTGTGCACAGGCTTCCGTTAGCATTTCAGAATCCTCCTCCACTGTTGTCAAACTACAAAATTGTAATTGTTAGGTTTACCTGTTTTATTTTCTCTGTTTAAAAAGATAAATAATGAAATATTGGTGTTTTTCTTGGACTCCAAATCTGACCCAGAGAGTCTGTAAATGCACCTTTAGCTTCGTGTTTTCTCCACCTCTATCTCTCTGCCTGCTGCAGTTATTCCAGTCCTCCGTCATGCTACCAAGAATAAAGTGAAATCAATGATAACTTGATTTTCGGTGCTTAGAGGACAGGCTGGACATGATGTGTTTGTGCAATAATGATGGTGATGAGGGTGGGGTTGTGTTTCTGTTTACTGTAAAACCTCTCAGCTGGAGTTTTAGACCTGTGGAGAAGTTATGAGTCCCATTTCTGAAATATTCTCCCCCACAACAAGGTGTTTAGTGGAGGAAAAAGAAGCGCAGATGCTTGATAAAATCTTCAGTCGTCCTCTCGGTGGTTGATGTGGCTGAATGCTTCCAAAACGTTTCAACAATCACATTTCACTCGCTGTGTTGTCAAACCGCGGTGCATCTATAACCAATGATGGAGGAGAAATAACCAATTACGTGCAGCTTTGCTTTCTGCTAACGGCGTTAATGCACAGAGACAGAGTGCTCATCTACACCATGAATTATAGATGCTGCGTTCAGGGACCGTCCCTGCGGAGGAAATAGATGATCCCAACAGAAGAAGAAAACACATCTTACTGCTGCAGCAATTCACAGTTGGGCAGTAAATAAATAGATAATAACTTTCTTAATGCATCAGCTATAGCTTTACAGCAAGACTCTTTACATTTAGTTTCATTAAACATTTAGAAATAAACCAGACAACAGCAGAAAGTTAGTCACAAGACACTCAGACTGTTTGTGCAAAGTTTGTCTGGGCTACATTAAAACTTCCCAACTACTCTTGAGTATGAAGCCCTAAAATTTCATCATTGAGTTTATTGTTTTTTCTCTGTTTTCTTTATATATCAGTTGTTTGCAGTTGGTGATTGAACGGTCGAATCTCTATGTTGATCCCTTTTTAGAAAATGTTCGGTATCTTAAGAAATCATTTTCTCAGAAAAACAAGCTTCTTTTTTCAAAATAAGTAGATATATAATCCAAGCGCTTCATAAATAAAGTTTATTGAAGTACAACTTAAGGTTAATTATCTCATTATGTTGAGGAAGTGCAAGTACGGAAGCCCTAAAGGTCATGATAATGTACATTTTGTTTTACCAGGTTTCTTGAAATAATTCATATCATCTCTTATTGACATAATTTATCTTGACTCAAACTCTTGACAAAGTTATTTCTTTCCTTGAGATAGCAAGAAAATAACTGATGTTAAATGGTTATTTTGAGAAAATATGGAACCAAAAATATATTTGATCACGACCATTTGGGGCTCCCATATCCTATCTTTGCTTCATTGAGACAAATTATCCTGTTATCTTAAAAAAAACACAAAAAAACAAGATTTACCCAAGATAAATTATAAGTCAATGAGAGATGATATGAATTATTTCAAGAAACCTGGGAAAACAAAATGTACATTATCATGACCTTTAGGGCTTCCGTACTTGCACTTCCTCAATATAATGAGATAATTAACCTTGAGTTGTACTTCAATAAACTTTATTTATGAAGCGCTTGGAAAAAACAACCACAGCTGAACACACTAAGTGCTTTACATAAATAGAAAAAGCATCATAACAAAGAATAAAAAAAGGTATTACTACAATAATTGTTTCATCGTTCGCAAAAATAATTCAAGAACGATATAAAACAATGATTAAAAACAAACCATGAAACACTGAAACAGGTACATGCAGAGTTCAAAATGATGACGTTTAAAAATGAATTATTAGTTTGAAAAAAATTGACGTCCAAAGTGTTTGACTACAACTTCTTAAGGCTTCCATACTCACGCTCCCTTTTCTCAAGATATCAAAATATATTATTCTGTTATTTAGAGAAAATAAGTAGAGGTCAAGAGAAAACAACAAATATTAAATCATTATCCTAAGAAAATCAGAGAAAGTTAATTTATAAAATCAGACACCGATTTTGTTTTTTCAAGATTTCAATTCAAATTATTATCCTGAAAAAAAATTGAGACTTGATATGTCAAGATAACATGAAAAATAAGATGTTATACCAAGAAAACAGAGACAAGGCAAAAATCAAGGCATCACATTGCAAAAACTGAGATCAGATGTTTTAAGTCATGACCTTTTAAGGCTTCCGTAGTTGAGTTCCCCTTTCTCAAGATAACAAGATAAATTATCCTGTTATTTTAATGAAGAAAGAAAATAAGTCGACATCACGAGAAAACAACAAAACGAATTCACTGAAACAAAATTCGAAGATAACCGTTTTGGCTTTTTAGGGCTTCCGTACTCAAGCTTTGTTTTCATGAAATGGAGAAATTAAAAGGAAAACAAATTGAGATCTAGAGAGAAAACCTGGAATTAACTCATTATTTTGATTAAAAAAATGTTTCAGTCATAACCTTACAGGGCTTCTATAAACAGACCCTGAGACACAGAGTTACATTTTGCCACAGTGTCAACAGGCAGAGGTCAAAGGTGTCAGACTTTTTTATGGTGGATTGACTTGATAAGCTGATTGTGATCAGATTACTCTTGTTATGTAGCTTTAACTAATCTTGATCACGTTTTTAACACAGCTTGGTAATAAAAAGACCAACTTTTCCATAACAATTACAGTGTCTTTAAACTAAACTCCATCTCTATTGTAATATGTTGTTTTCAGGTTTTTACATCCAGGTTTAGAGAGCAGCCTGTTGATCCAGGGAGACTGTTGAGTGCTCTAGAATTGCGTAACATTGTCGTCTTGTTTAGTTTTGAAAGGATCCGGTGGTTAAGGTTACATATGAGGTGACTTACTCACTGTGAGTCATTGCAGGGGAATGAAACGACCATCAACACTTAACCCGACAACACACATCCAGTTTGTGTACAGACAATCAAAACAGTTTACGATAAAGAATTAGAAGTTGTTCAGTCGAGACTACTTTAAAAAGAAATGCTTCAATAAACTTGAATCAAATGTCATCCTTTAACTTCTCTTGTCTTTTAAATGAAGTGAAATGTCACAGAGGGCGTGTTTGCTGAGCTCAGTGATTGCTATGTCACTCTGCAGGTTTTCTCTGTATCTACGTTACACTTCAATGACTCTGCTCTGAAGCGCTTTAAGATATTTATGTTTTCCAAGGTAGTTTATTCTTGGGGAAGTTTTTAGTTAAGTCACAATCATCCCCCGATCTCTAGACAGCAAATCTCCCTGTGCTTAGTTTGTGCTTGGTTTCTTAATGCTAACTCCTAGCTTTCCGATTGGGTCAAACTGGACCGAATGAATCTACGGCACGCTGAAGTCTCTACGGCAACACAGGGCTGAGGGAAGAAGTTTGGCAGTGAGAAGAGAGACCTGTGTCTTCCTCTGTCTAAAACAATTTCTGGGATTTCTTTAGTAGTAATAGTGAAAACGGGAACTAAACAGTTTGACAGGAAAAGGACAGAAGAGTAGGAGAAAGCTAAACGAGAGGGTGATAGAGCATGGGCTAAAGGCCAAAACAGGGGTTAAGTTATTCCAACCCACATGCAGCAGTTATTCTGCAGTGATCTGTTAAAACCATAGACTGTATAATGAGAGGATCTAACAACGTTCGGCTCAAACTGAAGCCTCCAGCAGATGCCCCGCCCCCTGGTGTCTGGCTGCAGTATAGGTCATAAGCCCCGCCTCCCCATGTATTCCAGATATGAGCTGGGAAAACTTTAAGAAATTATGATACCTCGTAGAAACGTTTCTCTCATCTTTACGCTAAGGTAGTATGACGATGTCATTTGGCTGCATGGTGTTCGAGTGTTTTTTTTCTGAGAAGTTAGTTTCTCATTAGTTATTGGACGCTAAAAACCGCGATATAAGTTTCGTTTTACGATAGTTGACAGCTGCCGTTCGTGAGTACTTTTTATCAGGGATGTAAGAAACTTCGGGAAAGAGCCAAAAGGAGACTTAACCCTCTGAAGAAGGAGAAATAAATATTTTTGTTTTTAATTTTTACTTGGCTCCACCGGAAATTCTCTACTGCGCAGACTCTGGCTGCACAATGGCGGCTAGAGAAACGGGGTTTTTTGGCTTCAAAATTGTAGAACGGTGACAGGCGGAAGCACACTGTCCATTCTATATACAGTCAATGGTTAAAACCTGAGAGTCTATCAATAAGATAAAGACCCAGGTTACGTTCGCTCTGCTCTGCTCGGTAGATGAACACTGGTAGGAAATAACCAGGATTCAGTTGAAGAAACCTAACAAAAAAATTTTTATTTGCACTTTTTTAACTCTTAACAAAGAATTCAGGTCATCCTTTTGGCTATTCACATGAAAATGTAAATGTTTTTCTGCACCTTTTGGGTAAATGTGGCTCATTTGGAGCCTAATAATAGTTTTTCATCCAACCGAAAAAAAACGTATTAGTTTAATGATTAGCGTGATAATTAACAGCTGGAGCAGTTTGTTGTCTCTAAAGTTTGGGTCTTATGAGGGCAAGTGTCTCCAAAACAAACCCCTGGAGCTGGTTTTGCTCTTAAATTTTGTTTCTACCAGCACGTTTTGTATTTGTGATTAAAACAAAACCAATTTTAGCTGCAGCTGCTGAAACTCTGCTTGAGTATACGGAATAATTTTGTATTTATAAAGTACTTATTTAGTTTTTTTGCCTCTTTTCTTTTCTTAACTTTTCATACTTTTAATCATTTTAATGATTATGACTCATTTTTAATTCTACCTCAAAATTCTCTGATATTTTTGTCGCTCCTCATTCTCTATTACTTTTTTTTATTAGTTTATCATTTTTATTATAAGGTTGCAGAAGTTTGCACTGGCTTTTCAACTACCCTCCATTAACATAACGTCCCTGACACTTAGCAGAGGTCGATGCTGATTGGTCGAAAACATCATGAAAGTCACGGCTGCATGATTTTGTGGTCAGGTGTGTTTGTGAAGGTCAAAGAGGCAGGAAAAAGTTCAACATGTTCATTTAGCTTCTCCCGGAAAAGAGTAATGAATGAGCTGAGGGTGTGGTGGAGCCGAGTGTGTGTGTGTGTTTTAGAGGTCATGCTCTTTCTGTTTGTCTGGTTTGTTTCCGCCCGTTCAGACGTCGACTGAATGATCCATCATTTTCTCTTAGACGTGGAGGAAAAACAATGACCCTACTTTCTATGTTGAATATGATTTCTGAGATAAAATCAAAGTAAGAAAATAAAGGTAAACAAAACGTTTCCCAGTTTTTGTTTGGTTTCATGAGATCTTTTTCGTCTGCATGAAAAAGCTGCAGTCGTGACCTTTGACCTCTCTGTTTCTTTTAGAGGATGAAATATTGATGGAGGATAATGACTCACAGTTGCGTGTTTGTGTCGGCTAACTGTACGAGTGTTGAATAATAAATGTCGATCATCAGCGTTAAGCCCCGCCCACTGAGAAACCAGACTGAAGACTCATGTGGAGATTCTTCCAGATTCTTTTATAGTTTGATCTGAAAAATAAACACAAAGGATAAAAATTATTCCTTCTGTTTAAACATTCGTGTACTTGTTTTTTTTTTTTTTACATATATTTGGAACTCAGTTGTGCTTCTCTTAAAAGAGTTCACACTTTAGGTTTTCTCCACCAGGTGTCGCCAAAGTGTGAAGGCGTTCTATATTTCAGCTGTTTCACATTTTGCGTTTCAACTTTTTTGTCTTTTTGTCTCTTCAGATCAGCGGTTGCATCATCTTGGGCGTCTTCATCTACCTGAAAGTGAACAAAGATGGAAATGAGGTGAGATTTATCCAAAAAACACATCAAAACTACTCAAGATAAATTTGACAAATTTGGTAAATTCTATGTTTTCATTGAACAGGAAAGAACAGCCTTTATTTTCTTAGACTGTGAGGGTACATTGAAATTTTGAGCACTTCCTGTTTTAGCTAAATTATATCCGTTGTGCACCAGAAATGAATATGGATCAAAACATAGATTTACAATTTCAAATGATCAAAATACATAAATTAAAATATCATACAAATGAATATGGACGGAAAAGATGAAAAAGCGTTTGTTTTCTTTTTCTAATTTTTATAAGTTTAACAAGGATTGCTTTTTTTTGGCCACATTTTTTTTCTTTTTGAAAGTGTAAGTTTGTCTTATATTGATACGTCTCATCATATCCATCATTTTAAATTGCATCTTTTTTTCAATTTTTTTTTTCTTGGGTTTCAACTTTCCAACCATAGTTTCTAGGTTTTTTTTTTTTTTTTATATATAACAAGAATCTTTTTCTTGAGGTTTAGGATTTGACCTTCTAACCTTTGGACAAACTTTTAGTCTTGATTTTTCCAACTCAAACTCATTTTGTGTCTGTTTTTATATGATTTTGTTTTCTATTTAATTTTTTATCCCTTCAAATTACAGTTTTTACTGACTAAATAATCTTTTTTTTTCTAACCGAGGTTTTATCCCAGCATTCGGCCAAACAACCAGCTCCTCTTATCTTACAGTTTTCTTTATTTTATCTACAGTCAGAGAAGTTATGAATAGTTACAATCAATCTTCAACCTTTTTCTGTCCTTAGATCACGAACGAATCGATTCCAGGCATCGACCTGATGATCGCCATCGGCGTCATCGTCATGGTGCTGGGCTTCCTCGGCTGCTGTGGAGCGATCAGAGAGAACCGCTGCATGCTGCTGATGGTGAGGAACCAAACTGGATCAAAATTATACCATCATCTTATTCCTGGAACAGTTTCAGAGGATTAAAAATACAACACAAACTTCCAGTCGTCTTGTGTTTTTTAATTAATAACCCCATTTGTCTTTTCTTTCCTCTCAGTTCTTCATTGGTCTCCTCATCATCTTCATCCTTTTGCTGGCAGCAGGAATTCTGGGAGCTGTGGGCTCAGACAAGGTTTGACCAGATGTTATTTAATAGTTCAGAAAAAGTATATTTCATTGGCAACTCTTTCAAATTTTGTTGCACTGAATATTTCTGTTTTTATGCAGCCACAGAAAAAACGTTTACTTTTTTATATCTGCACATAGTTGTCAAATAAGCCTACGACATAAGTGCCATACCTTTTTATAATGTGACTCGTGCTTTTATATTCTTGCAATAAACAAATAAATGGAAAGAGGAATCGATAAATTGTTCTTAAAACTACTTTTGTGTCGTGCAGGTGAAGGACTGGATGAACGAGCGCTTGCAAAAGTTCCTCCCACTGTCGAAACAACCGCAGAGTGTGAGGGATGACCTGGAGAAACTGCAGCGGGAGGTAACACACACACACACACACACACACACACACACACACACACACACACACACACACACACACACATCTGTCAGAGTCAAGACACAGTTTTTTCTACTTGTTCTCACTTAAGCCACTAGAGGGCACACATGCATTAGTCTGCCAAGAAATAGATTTTAGATTGAGACAGGGAACACTCACTTAAACTTTAAGTATCTCAAATCTTTCTTTTAACCGTCTGATGCCTGAGTTATACTTTTTTTTTTCTTCAAAATATTTGTAGCTGAGCATTCAACATAAAACAGTGTGAACTTAATGTAAATATGACTTTTTTTTTTTTTTTACTTATTTTTTTTTTTTTTTTAATTTCATGAATAATCTTTTTTGATGTTTTGCAAGACACTTTAACTCTATTTCATCCATCTTAACACTGAATGATTTAAAGTTTATAAGCTTTTTCACCCTCAAATGTTTGTCTATAACTTTTTTCAAAATATGTATGTTTGGATAAAAACTGAATTAAAAAAAAAATACAGGCCCTAAGAAGAATAAAAATATCCTGACACAGGCTAATATGGATTTCCACCACATGAACCATTGAATTTAGGAGTAAATAACTTTAAATAGGTGTCCACTGTAGTGACCACTATGCACCGCAGGGTTAAAGTTGTGAACAAGGTTATTTATCATGATGACTAAAAATATAGAGCAACATATCATCTGCATATTGTTTGAGGCTGATGCCGTGTTGCTCTGCTTTCTCTTTTAGCTGTATTGTTGTGGTATTGTGAACGGACCCTCAGACTGGGACGTGGTTCCGCCCTCCTGCCGCTGTAATGTCACAGAAACAGAATGCACACCTGGTACCAACTACCAAACGGTAAGATCAGGAAACAGTACAAATTAAACCAGACTGCCCACATTTTTTCTTTCATTTACACAAGAAACTGACAAAAATACCTTTTTGTTTAACCAAGATCTTATTTATATACCTGCACAAGAGAAATGTATTTTTAAGATATAGGCTTTTTCTTTATAATGAAGCATGTTGTGAGGCATTATTACCGTTTATGTTCTAGAGAAATGTTCACTTAAAACAGAAAAGGAGTGGTTTATTAAATAACTGTATGGTTTATGAAGCTCATTTTTGATTTCCAGAATATGGTCACAATAGAGTTACTTTATAACCCTTAGCTACAATGAACATTTCTGATTATAAGATTAAGAATAAAGATTTTTGATTTTGCTGTAAGAAAAAAAGGATGAACTCAAAGTTTGTAGGATTCTGAGTAACTGTGTCACTTTCTGTCCCAAAGCCTTGTTCAGACAAAGTAGTGGAGTTGATGGAGAAAAACATGGAGATTGTTATTGGAATCGCCTTCGCCATTGCTATCCTGATGGTCAGCACACACACAAACACAAACACATGACAACAAAAAGTTGTATACTATCTTATAATTAAAAAAATGTGGGAGCTTAGGGAGCACGGCCTCAGTCCTATTTTTGAATTTACAAAACATGTAATTAACAAGACTCAGAAGCACAGTTAAGATAATCAGGTAAAGCAGACATATAATAGATTTTCATCTGCATAATAAGAAAGTCAAATATTTGTTTGGATTTTTGAGTCATATAAAGTGGACCGAGGACTGAACCCTGGGGTACACCAAAAAACAGAAACTATTGAAAAAAATGTGTTCAAAGGTAACCAACTATTGCTATTTTGTTTAACATTTAAATTTAATTCCATCACACAGAATTATTTTGATGTCAGCTAAAACCCTGACTTGGTTTCAGACAAAAAATATGATTTATTTTTAAAATATGTTTGTTATCTTTGGCATTTTCTGATCATTTCTGTCCTCCTCTGCAGATTTTTGGCATGGCCTTCGCTATGATCCTCTACTGTCAGATCGGCAGGAAGGAAGGCGCCACCAGTCCCTCCACCACCAATGCTTGACCAACCACATTTACCCACTGTACTCTTGGCAAAAGCCAATCAGCAAATTCCTTAATGACCAATTTAACAAGCACCATGCGTCCTCAGTGCCACTGTAACTTTGACTTTTACTGTGAAGGAACACACTGATATTTTGGATGATATCCCTCACTACTAATCACTGTAAAACCCAAACTGGTGTGAAGTGAATGTATACTGAAACAGTTAAATGTATTAAAAAAAATGCATGTGGTAAATATTTGAGATTAAAGTATGCAAGAAGAAATTAGGTGTAAAAGTTTCTGTACAATAAGTTTGAGAATTAAAAAGTGTTTTTATTGGAATGTTTATTGTTTGTGTGTTTGTTTTTAGGCTTCCCAAAATATCAGAGTGTTCCTTTATATCAGCGGAAACTTGTGATGGATATTTCGGTTTCAAGTAAGCCAAACAATAACGCTAGTTTATGTTTCCATTCACTCTGTGGCCTAAAGGAACAAAATGTAGGAAATCCTGTCAAATACATGTTTAATCATATTTGTTACGACTAGAGCTTATTTGTATGGAAGCCCATTGCTGCCAAAACCTCAGTGAAGCCAGTTTATCTTTAACTAGTGAGTTGAATTTAGAAAATATGACACAAAATTACACAATTAATCACAATGTATTAAACATTTAACGCTTGAAAAAACTACCTATATGATTTTTTTTCTGTCTATTGCCCAACTTTATGTATCAAATTGAGCAGTATTCCAGAATTCCAGTAACATTCTGGAATTTTGGAAACATTCCAGAATTCAGGTAACATTCCAGTATTATGGTAACATTCCCGAATTCAGGTCACATTCCAGTATTATGGTAACATTCTAGAATTTTGGTAACATTCCGGAATTCAGGCGACATTCCGGAATTTGAGCAACATTCCAGAATTCAAGAATTCGAGCAACATTCTAGAATACCAGTACTGTTCCGGAATTCGAGCCACAATTCAGGATTTTTTTTGCTACATTCCAGAGATCTGGTGGCATTCCAGAATTGAGGTAATGTTCTAGAATAGAAATAAAAAATGAGATTCAACAACCCCAGTAGCATTTAGATGTTTAGTTAATGTTCCTCAATTTCAGTAACATTCCAGAGTTTCAGCAATTTCAGAAAATCCAGAATTAAGGCAATATTCCAGATTTCCAGTCACAATCTGCTGTAAATTTCTGAACTGCAGGGCAAATTAAAATGTCTTCTCTTACAACCCAGAATTTTTGTTACATTTCAGAACTTCACATACACTCCAGATGTTTGCTTTTTGTCAGTACTGGGCTTCCGTACATTTTTGCGAATACATTTAACCTTCTGTGCTTGTCTGTCTCAAATGTCTGCTGCCATTTTTGGAAAATGCTACTAAGAATTCTCAGGAAGTTGAAGTTAGTGTGTGTGCTTGTGTTCTATATAATCAACAGTTTATAACCCCCCTTTTACATAAATCAAGATATTATAAGAATATCACTGTTTCAAACTAATGAAGCTTTGGGATTTGACTCCATCCCAAAGATTTTCAGGTAAAATCACACTTTTTTTTCATTATTTTTAATTATGTGAAGAAATTCTTGAATTTTTTTTCATGTTGTTTTGCACTGAATCCTATTGCTTTTGCATTTTCTTCACCACTATTGTTATTTCTTCCAACACTAGCTTTAATTTGTCTTTATTTTGAAATGTTTTGCCACTGAAGCTTCATTATCGGTGTCATAATACGTGTGAAAATATTGCAAAAGTTGCTTTTAGTGCTTAGTTGTCCTCTGATTATAAGGTGACAACAACAAAACAGTTTAGAAATAAGGTCTATGAAATTATAATGGATTGTAGCCTTGTTATTGATTTGTTAAAACTGAGAATACTTGCAACTTTTACTGTCATTATTTTAAGATTATGAGTGTGTTCAGGAAAACAGAAGTGATCCTGAAGGAGTTTTATCACATAATGGGAAATATAAACCACACTGTATTTCACCATAGTTATCGCCAGATGGGAAAAAAAAAAGTTTTATCAAAGGAAATGGCTTGTTTTGTTGGATTTTTATCTGCGGAGTTTCAATGTTTTGACATGATTAAGCCTGTTCGTGCTTCTATGTTTAATCAACACCATTGTTTACATCACACAAGCGCATGTATGTAGCTGGACCTGCACTTTCTTGATTAGGTAGAAAAGCTTGGAAAGGCAGCTGACCAAAACTCTCAGGGAAACACAGTAGCTTCTTATATATTCAGATTTTCTGCCTTGAACCCGTCATCTTCCCTCCAGGACCTTGAAATGTCCTCAGACCACATATTGAGCCTCACAAATCTGCTGCCAAGTTGAAATACAACAGAGGTCTGTTCAATATCTTGACACACAACATACTGAGCCTGACGTGTTCCTCTGTGTGCGTCTGCGCTCTTTTTGTTTGGACTTGTTTTATCGCCGCTCCAGTTGTGTAAATACAATAAAAGATGGAGGGAAGCTGTCTGTGATGCTGTGGAGAAGAAAACAGTTGAACTTTTGAGGGAAGCCAGGACTCAGTCTTTGATTTAACAAGAATGGGAAGAGGACTGGCCTTTTACCTGAAGTTACTGTAAGCAAATATGATCATAGATATCAGTTAGAAAGTATCTTTTAACTCTTTAAATCCCATCCAATTCTGGTCTCTCAAGTCTCTAGTTTCAGAAAATGTTTTGTTTTAATATGTGGCTTGAGCTGAAACACTTCTTTTTGCTTAATAACCACTTTTAAATTCCATTACTTCAAGATGCTTTATGCCAGACATGAGACATCCACCACATCACTTCTACACCTTTTCATCTACATCTGGGCAAAAGTCTAACTTTTTTATTAAAACCTCCCGTCATGCCAAGTATGAAGATTTGATGGATGTTAAGCCGAAGAGTGATGGATGAAAGTTTTCCATCTGCCCTGATTGAGGATTATCATCATCATCATCTTCATCGGTAAGTAATGGCATGTATGTGTAGTGGAAACCAGCACAGAGATAGAGCACTGTTTATGACTGTCGCACACACACACACACACACACACACACACACACACACACACACACAGAGTGAGCCAGTAAGTCCGTCCCCCTGCTGTTATTTTTAGTCTAAAGTCAACACAGAGCTATGCATAAAGACTAAACTGAATTCCTCTGCTTTGTATTTTATCACATCAACTCCTCTGGCTGTGATGGAACATTTCACAAAATTACATAATTAGAGCAAAGATTGAACAAATAGTACAAAGATTTTAGGTGTTATGACATAATCACTGAATTAAAGTGACAGATGTTGCTACTGCAATTGGTTTGACATCTTCAATTCTAAGTAATTTAGGTCTCAGATTGGAAAAAACCTAACGTCTCTGTGAGAACAATCTATTTGGTGTTAATTGCAGAGCCACCTGTGGTTAAAACCAGTAGTTTTTCCCAGAATGAAGACTCTTTTACTCTTTTGTTTGGCAGCAAATGGATGTAGAGTTGAACTTTTTAAGACTACTTGTCTTTTTCAAACCAGACGTTGTGATATTTTTATTTGTAGTTACGTAGTGCTCTTGTCTGAAACATGTCAACAAGCTACTTTTCTTTTATCCTGGCTCTTCATTTTATTGATTGACTCTCAAGTTTGAACCACAAACAGTTTAACCAACACTGTCAAATATAACTTGTTATTTCAACATTAAAAAATGTATATAAAGGGCTGCTCTAAAATTTTATGTTTGGTCA
This sequence comes from Thalassoma bifasciatum, assembly GCA_008086565.1. Lineage (NCBI taxonomy): Eukaryota > Metazoa > Chordata > Actinopteri > Labriformes > Labridae > Thalassoma > Thalassoma bifasciatum. The sequence goes on from RPOG01003361.1 coordinate 34,638, forward strand.
AAAAGATGAATTTTGTTGTTTGAACACCAACAGAAATTATCTTGATTAAATGAAATGTCTTGTGTCAACCTTTGTCACAGTTTAGTTTAGATTAAGACTTTTGACTCAGTTAAACTTTTCAGTTGAGCTTACCTTTTGTTTCCATTCATTTCTGTTATATTTGTCAGTTGACTTTACTTCTTCAGGTAGATGTTTGGAATAGCTAATCTTTTTCATCTCAAATGAAACAATTCACAAAGGCATTCTGGGTTTTTACTCGAAAGCTGTAGCTTTACTAAACAGCTGGGAGGGGCTAAGGTGATGGTTAAAATGCATTACTGATTTATTAGGATATAGAATCTCAAGTTGAAATATGTTTGCAGTTGAGATGATGCCAATTTATGATTAACTGTCATCACAACAACTTTATTAAACTTTTGTGATATTGACATGAAGGAACATGTTAGAATAAATGCACTCATGCTACAGATACCGAGAAATAGAAGTGATAAACAACCAATTGTGGTGCTGGTAATCTCATTTTAAATCATTGCATATGAACAGGCAAAAGTATAAAATGAGATTATTTCAAGATCAATTATTGAAAATACAGACATGCTTTGGTGGAAAGGCCCAATTCCGCCAGATCCATGATTGGTCCGTCTCCACTTCTAAGACCTTTATAATGCACGAACTAAAGTGCAATAAAGTAAGTCTTAACTCCTCTTCTGTGATCCATTCATTCTTTTCCCTTTCTATCATCATTCTCTACACTTTCACTTTCCTTTTTAACCCTCCCTCCTCTCTCCCTGATTTTCCTCTCTCTCATCTTGATTTCTTCCTCTTCCTTTTCTCTTAATTAGATACGAGTGTGACCTAGAAAAACCTTTTCCTCCCCTCGTTTCCTCCTCCCTGTATTTCCTCTCCTTGTTTCCTCATCTCCTCTCTTCGGTCCAGCTGATCTTCCAAACTTGGTCATGTTCTTTGGATCTGCAGCCAAACACTCTTTAGCTTTAAACAACTTCACACACATACACACACACACACACACACACACACACACACACACACACACACATACATATACACACCCTCTGAGCCTGCACTGGTCTTTGCTCTGTTTCTATTTTGGCTCTGCGCTCTCAGACAGCGGTCATGGCTCGCTGCAGGAGTTACTTACGAGGACTCTCCATCTGTGTCACTGTGCTGCTGCTGGTAAGCTGACGGCTAACTGCTAATAGGCTAATAAGTTTGCGGGGTAAATGTCACCAGATGTCGGTTTCTCCATCGACTGGAAGGTTAGTTAAACTCAGACAAAATCTAAAAAATGAAAGATGGAAGGTGAGGGTGATATCTATTGGATCTATCTTTAAGATTTTATAATGAAGTGATCAAAATAAAAATGATTTCATTTTTCAATTACAGACTGAAATTATCTTATGTTTCAATTATACTTTGACAGAGCAGAAAAAAAGAGTATAAGGGCTCATTAAGACAAAAAAGATTGTCAGTTTAAAAATTAAAAAGGCATTTTCTGTCTCAAGACACTTCTGCCTCCCTTCACAGGAACTGTTAAATTTCTCTTAATATGATTTTTTTTTTTTTTAATTCAATTTTATTTAAATTTTTTAGGACCTGAAGGTACAGCTCCAGATTTGGAAATTGTGCCAACAAGCTTTAGTGTCGCTAGCTTTTCCTCAACGAAGCTCAGATTAGCAGCCCTGCCCTTTCTTGATCGTGATTGGTCTTCTACAGAGATGTCCAAACTACGGCCCGGGGACCAATTGTGGCCGGCCGTCTATTTTCAAGCGGTCCCCAGCTCTCATCTTACCATGTGCTAGTTTTGTCACTTAAATAATCATATACTTATTATTTACATTTACAGTTTCTGTCAAGTACTTGAAATAAATCTTAATATATCTGGTAACATTTCACAAAGATTTGGACTGTGCATAGGCAACTTTTTTAGTTTTTTAGAATTTAAAAAAAAAAAAAAAAACACATGAGAGGACCAAAAAAACTGAATTAAAGATATGAAATGGTCAAAACAAGACAAAAGTTGAAGTATAAAGTGGTTCAGAATGCAGGATCAGAGATATTTGGCATTAAAAATGTTTTTATAATTGTTGTATAAACAAAAGTGATAAAGTCTAGATCCTGATCCTGCCATAAAATTGTTACATAGTTTTCCCAGGTTTGGTTTTATATTAAAGGTCTGCAATAACAACACAATCATGTTTGACTTAACCATTTTCTTTTGCTTGTTTTTTTCAGAAATCACTAAAAAGAAATAGTTTTACAATAGGGCGCTCATTTGTAACTTTCACTGTTAGTAAACATGTCTATAAGAGCCGCGGTCCCTTGGTCAGTTTCAGTTTCCTTTTAGGGAATAAGTTTGGACACCCCTGGTCTACTACTAACCTTGGTTTACTACTACTACTACTACTACCAGAAAAAGAAATGTTGCATTACTTAAAAAAAAAAGATCATAACATTTCTAGACATATGTCCATGTTTTTGTGATAAAATTGAGAAGAAGTCAGAGTAAGACTCGAGCCCTGCCCCTGAAATCAAAATTTAGAAGTCACCAATTGTCATGTTTGAACTAAGTGCAAAGAGTTGCTGTTCATTGAGAATCCACTTCAGTGTTGCTGCAGAAAGACTGGAAACCATGTTCACACCAAGCCACACAAGTGGACTTTTACACCATTAAAAAAACATATTTACAGCCTGGTGAAAACAACGGCTTGTTGAGTCGCTAATTTCTTTATCGGTACATGCTGTAGAAGCTAGATGCTAGAAGATGTTAGGGTCAGAGGTTCGTCCAATCAGGCCCCCGATAGCTGCTGAAAAGGAAACTCAAAGCAGGCGTCACATCCAATATGGCCCCTGCCAAGAATCGACTTAATTTTTCTGCATCAGGAACAGAAAAGTAAAGTAGTGAAGACTGTGTCCATGTTTTATAAAGTCTATGATCTAACTGTAGTATCCTCAGTAACTTACTGGTAAGGATGTCTTCTGCATATTACAACAAACAGCAAAGAATCGTGGGGAAAAATGCAGTAATGACACCCTCATTTATTTTTACGTTAAATTACTGTGAAATTCACACCAACATTTGGGTTTGGGGTATGACTGTATCTTGAAATTTTCTGTAAGTTTCTTGTTTTTTTTTTGTGAGGGTTGGACCTGAGTAGCTTTTATTCATAAGCTGTATAAATATAAGAGTCAAAACAAGCACATCAGTTTTGTACGGAAGAGGATTAGGGCCAATAAAAACAAACAAACAAACAAAAAAAACAATGGGGCCCAAAAAACTTTTTTTACTTCTTCTGATTAAAAAAAAAAAGTCAGAATTCTGTCTTTTTTTAGAAGAATAACAGAAAATTTTTTGGGCCCCATTGTTTTTTTTTTTCGTTAGTTTTTTCTTCAATTTGTTTGTTTTAGTGGCCCTAATCCTCTTCTGTAGTTTTGGTACTTTATTAACTGAATTTAATAACATTATTTATAAAGCATCATTGAACACATTTGTTCTACAAAGATACAAACAGTGAAGAAAAAACCAAGTCAAGGAACCAACCTCAAATTGAACAATATATAAGAACCTAACTACTGGGAAAGAAAACTTTAACTTTGTTGAAATCCATCATCTCTATCAAAAAAATAATGCTTACAATAGTTTTTTTTTTTAGCAATATAACATTGGTGTTGTTGTATTAAGATTGAAAACAGCTGCCAAACTGAAATTTTCTGAGTCTCTAATAAGGAAAATATTCCATTGTGGTGTTCTTTGTTTACCAGCTCATGTTTTCCTGCTTCCTGTTTTGGCGTCTGTTGGGCTTAATCAGCTGTCATCAGAGTTGAATATCTTATCGTTGGTTTTAGTGATTAATACTGTCATAGCTCAACGTTTATTGAAACTTGCTTGTGCCATTCTTATTAAATATCCTTGTAATTATGAAGTTTGTAGTCTTAGACATGGATTCAGGTTTGTAATAGTATCCGCAAAAGAAACATTGAGAAAAGGAAATAATGGGGATTTATAACTGAAGAAACGTTGTGATGGTTTCTCTCTGTAAAAGTTTCACCGGCGGTGAGGCTGATGACGTCTGGGACTCGTGGTCGTCAGAGTTCCCAGCTAATGTGAGTCTGATGAGCGTCTCTCAGGGGAAGCAGAACATTTTCAGAGGAATGCTGCTGCTGCTAAAGACTTCCTTCTTCTGTGAAAACCAACAAACACTCTCAGTCACGGCAGCTAAATTCAACATTCTGTAACTGTTTCCCATCATTACATCTCTGCAGGTGTCTGGAGTGGTGATGATTGGTGCTGGGTTTGCCTCCATGGACGGTAATATGCCTATTGCTGAGGTAACTGGGTTTGTTTCTAAACCAAACACAAGTTACTATATGTGCAGTCAGTTGGTTTGATTACTTCCAACCAAGAAGTTTACACAACTCTGGTGGTTTTGTTCCTATAAATGCACAAAAGTGAACAAAAATGTGTTTGAATGTCTACTAAAGGTAACCATCCTCACCTGTGATCTATTTGCTTGGAATCAGTGTGTGTGTATAAAAAAATGAACAGGGTTATTTTTGAAGTTTCTAAAAAGAGTTAAAGTTTTTTGTTAATAAATGTCTTCACCTAACCTCTAACCATGGGTGACAGAAAGGTTTTTGTGACCAAAAGTGATAGTTGGAAATGCTAACTCAAGCTAACAAAGGCCCTATTTACACGACAACGCTTCAAAGCTTTTCACCCCAAAACGCACAGAAAAAAAAATCTGCATTTACACAAAAATGCTAAGGGACTTAAAATGCACGTCAGGACTGTAGATGGTGATATAACTGTAGGAGCCGTATATAAAAAGGTTTAGAGGCTGAAGAAAAGGTGAGCCAATCATCTGGAGTTTACACCACAAACTTTTTCTGCAATGTTATATAAAATCCAAAGCACCAAAGTGGAAACCGTGAGCATTGTGAGAGACTGAGAACAATAGAAGAGGTATGAAAATGAAAGAGGGCAGTTGATAAATGATCTTCGGAGAGAAAAATAATCCTTTGACATTATACATACCCGACAAAAAGAGTCAGAGAGTAAATGTTTCAATACATCATTCCAGTATCTGAAAGGTACAAAGTTGGTTGAGAGAATTTAAGTTTGTTTTTGTTTTTTTGTAACTTACAGGATTAAGATAGCAGTAGATATTCTGGTCCTCACTCCATACCAGTTGTTGGTGGTAATGCACCAAAAGTTGTTTTTCAACCGCCAAAAAACCCTAAGAAGAAGAAGAAGAACTTTTTCTGCAATAAATGCACATTTTGTTTGAAGACAGTCAGTAGATTCAGCAGCATAAGGACACGAAACAGTAGGTTGATATTGTTGTTTTTTTGCAAAGCTGAGCGTGATGTCAGTATCTCCACTGAAAACTCTGGCTTGGCATTTACAGGAGAACAGTGAAAATGGGGTTTCAGAAAAATTCCACTCTTGCGTTTTAGGTCAGCTGAATACCTTTGCATTTCACCCTAAAACTGTTCTCATGTAAACGGCCCATTATAGTTGTATGTGAATGCACCAATGCTATACCAGTGGTTCTCTATTTGTGGTCTGTAAGGGCCCCCTAGTGGTGGGCCCCCAACGCGACCGTGAGTAAATTGTGTGGATTTTCTTTTTGAACTCACAAAAACCTCCATGAACAACACTTCTCTTTACTTTTTATTCTTCCAGTTATACGAACAGATACCCAGTGGGGACGACAGTTTACTGGTCCTGCAGGTGTTTGGTCCGCTCACAGTGTGTTTATCAGTTATTGGTATTTGTGCTGCAACCTTGGACCTCAAACCGCTGCTTCTGGTGGTGAGGCACACTGTTTTTTTTAACTTAACTTTAAAACCATTTCTTAACCCGCAACTGACTCATGGCCTTTATGGTGACGAGGACATTTAGTCCCCATAAAGACAGCGAGTCCTCACTTTGTGCTACAAACTAGAACACTAAAGCTCTTCTTTGTTTTCATATCCAGTTTTCTGCTCTGATGTTTGTGGAGTTTGTGGCTATGATGATTGCTGCATCTCCTCTGGTTGGTACTCAGGCTGAGGTAACTTACCTTTTCTCTATTACTTACCTTCATCACTTTTATAGCTGCCAACACTGCCCCCTGTGGTCTCAGTGTTTATTTCAGGCTCAAATTATGAAACATTTAGAATCTTAACACTCTTTTTTAGACTATATTATAAGCAGCTTTATTTTTTTTCCATCAACTGTTACTGTTTTTTTTCATTTTTTGCAGATGGATGGTAAATTGGAAAATGTATTTCTTAACGCGACTCCTCTTCATGAAACAGATGTTGACATCCAGAGGGAACTGAACAAACTACAGTCCGAGGTAAGAGACAGTGATAAAACAAGATAAAAGAAATAAATGTGATTAACCATCTTAACTCTCTGGTGAAACTTTGAGTTCAGTTAACATTTTTAAGCATTTATGTCGTCTCTTTCCCAGGACTCTTGTTGTGGTTTGAGAAATTATAAAGACTGGGAGGATCGATTCCCTGCCTCCTGTTTTTGCACACCTGTTTTTGCCTCTTCCACTTCAAACCTAGAGCCAAGGTATTACAAGAATTTAACCTTCTTGCTGCTTTCCACTTCATTCCACACAACGAATTTTCCATTTTCTTTTTTATCTGTCCAGAAATTGGAGAAATGAATGGATTTTTAAAGTTGATTTAAAGTAGCTTAAACAGCTTTTTCTATGTCATAAAATTCAAAGAGTTCTTCATATTCTTTGTTTTCTAAAACTTGCTCCTAAAAAAAGGTGCATTCAACATAAATTTATATATTGGGTATATAATTCAGTTTCTTGGGTTTTTGAATTTTAAGAAAACTTTCTTTGTGACCTAAGCTAAAGCAGTCTTAATATCATCATATATGTGTGTCTGTGATACTTAATGTCTTGCAGATTTGTCAGATTTCTAGAAAACACGATCAGAAAATCTTGTTATCATGGATTTCTAAATTTGTGTTGTCAAGATTTATTTTGTTTTAAAGCTTTTAGATAGAATTCAACACTACTCAAAGTTTGTAAACCATTCAAGATCACCCAAATTCAGATACAAGACAGAGGGAAAAAATCTGAAAGCTTACTTTGGCTTATTAACTGCATTAGGGACAAGTTTGGTGAGATGAACCACCAGCCTCCAGAAAGCTGTTTTCTCTCATTTTTGCTTTTTTGTTGTGTTAAAATTTGCAATATTTTCTCTGACAGTTCTCAGCAGGCTCACATCAGCTCAGATGGATCCTGTGTGGTGGCAGAAAAGTACGGTCAAAGTAAAAGTAGTGTACAAGTTTCAGAAAAGCGGTGGGTCCACTCCAAGGTAGTAGCACTGCGCAACACTGTTTTGAACTTGAAATGCCACCTTCGTTTTGTAGTTTTACTTTAATATCAGGTGTTGATTTTTACCCTCTGTTCATTTCAGCCTTGTGGTCCCATCCTGAAAAGCTACATGAGTTTTCCCATCAGCCTCAGGATAGGAATCATTTCAGCCTTTTCTACTTTTGCGGTATGTAATCCTTATTTTAAGTCTCAACCATTCTCAACATTTGTAGAAAATAAATGACTCTTGTGGGATTGTAAAGGTGCAGTGTGTAGAAATTAGAGTTTTGGCAAAATCTAGCATCCCCATCTGTTACTAAAACATCGCATCACTAAGCAACGGAGACCTATATAGATAAAACGCAACCCCAGAGATAGCGTAATGCACAACAGCAACATCTAGTGATGAAGTGAGGGTTATTTTATTTATTTTTGTAACCAGGGCTGAACGGTTTTAGAAAAAGATCTAATTGCGATTTTTCTGGCAGATATAGCGATTTCAATTCGAGTCACAATTTTCTTTAAATCAAACTTTAGTGAAGTTTTCATAATGTACAGCAACATTTAAAAACTTGACAGTAAATTATATCAAACCACTGAAACATCAAAAGCTTTTACTCTAATGCAAGGATGAAAATGAAAACGGTTAGAATTGTTTCCGACTTCGAGATAAAAGGTCAATATTTTAATATGAAAAGTGGAAATTTTGAGAAATAAAGACAAAATTCTAAGATAAAAAGTCAATAATTCCCAGAGTTTAAGAAATCAATTTGACATTATGTGAAAAAAGTCCAAACTGTCTCATTCAAGGTCAAAATTTTAAGATGACAAAAGTCTAAGATAAAAAGTCTACGTTTTGAAATAAAGGCAATGTTTGAGATAAAAAGTAGAAATTTTCATATAAAACGCCAAAACTCTAAGATTCAAGTCAAAATTATACAAAATGAATACAAAGGATTAGGATTTCCCTCTCATCCTGATACAAGAGAAACAGTCCTCACTTTGGAAGAATACGGGAATGTGTGTATGTAAGGCCAAATACAGGCTGTGACTATGTTTGAGACATACAGAGGAAATTAAGATAATAATTGTGTAGAATAATAAGGAATTAGGAAAATTCCATGACAGTATCAAGATAGTCCACTGTTTGTAATATAAAGAAGTATTTGTGTCCACAAGGGGGTGTTAGAATCAAACCAAAAATTCCTTAAAGGAGCTTCAAAAATATCTGAAAATAAGCATAAAATCTGACGCATAACAGGGTGTTAAAACACAAAGAATATCAAATTGGTCCAGGTCTGATCTGTTTAGAGTGACAGTCCCTATATTGTAGCGTAAGAAAGTAAAAGTGTTTGTTTGTATTTTTGTTGCAGATGGTGGCCATTGCCTTAAGTCTGGCTTTGGGTTTAGAGAAATATTGGAAGACGCCAAAAGTAGAAACTTCCGTCGATGACTACAACAGAGTGAAGTACCAACCAAAACCTTCCCCTACTTGACCTTTGACCTCCCATCAAGCACCATGGCATCTATTTATCCAGTTGGCTGTTATTGCAGGAGTTTCATGAAGCTGAATTGTGCACTGTTTTGGGAAATTACTTGTAAAATTGCTTGTTTATATGAAAAAAACAAGAAAAAGAAAACAATTTTATCCGTCAATTGAATGTATTTTTGTTTGAAGGTCCTATACAATGAAAAAATATCCCTTTACATAAATACCGAAGTGTTCTCTCCGGGTACTCCGGCTTCCTCTCACAGACCAAAAAACACGCCCACGTTAGGTTAATTGATTATTCTAAATTGCCCGTAGGTGTGAGTGTGTGCGTGAATGGTTGTTTGTTTCTGTGTCAGCCCTGCGATTGACTGGCGCCCAGTCCAGGGTGTACCCCGCCTCTCGCCCATTGACTGCTGGGATAGGCTCCAGCCACCCGCGACCCTGATTAGCAGGATAGCTGGTTAAGAAAATGGATGGATGGATAAATACCCAAGCATCACTTCTTGAGTAATTCCACTTTCTTCAGTTGCAGAGTTGAGCTAGACATGTCATGTTCGTATCCTCTCTTGGTGCCAGAAGAAGTAAAATTGTGGTTGCTTTGTATTCTTGGTGTAAACTATCCAGCTCCAATTGTTGCTAATCTTACTTAAAAGTTTTGGATTGCTTTGGAAAAACTACATTTTCTGACACTTTCTGACAGTCAAAAGTGTTACACTTACAGTTACAACAAAAAACATTTTGCCTTTTCAAGCCAGGTTCTTCTGAAGATTGCTTTGGTGTTTTTCCGCCTCTACATCTGCCTGCCTACGACCCTGTGACAACAGGGCGACAACTTTCAGGGAGTCAAATACAGACGTTTTTTGCAGCTGCATTAAAATACCACTTGGGGATATTGTGAACAACTTGAACACCATTATATGGGACTTTTATTATACCTGAAGAGGGTACAGAATTTTAACAAAAGTAGAAAAAATACAATCACAGCCAGACATATAAGCTCTTGTCTATAGATGTAGAAGCACTGTTACAAGGAAGGGGAATTTTTAGGGTTGATGTCTTCAGGGTATGAGCTCCAGTTAAAGATTTAAGGTAAATAACACTTTAAAAGGGCTGAGAACCATCCTGTCAGGGTGTCCACATTATTGTTACTGAACAATCACTGTCACTGTCAAAAGCTCAGGTGTCTGTGGATCTGGTTGCTCTCGATTTGGAGCTTAAACTAAACTCTTGGAGTCCAGCGCCCCCTGCTGACTCATTGTTTTCCTACCAGAAATAGTGAGAGGTTCTAGCCACGTCTCTGTACAAGTCAAAAATAAAATTCACCTTCTTTCAGAGATTCTTTCCAGTTTCTTTTTTTTCGAGGGTCTCTCTGAGAGTTTGCTCGAGAGTCTGTTAGAAACAAATGCATGATGCTCGAAGGTGGTGCACTGATCAAACTGATGCAGTACCACCTCCTTTCCTGCCACTTTTATGTGAGAAAGTAAAGTTAAAATCTGGAGAATCAACCTTGTTCTCTGAAATAAGATCACTGGTGATAAAAAAGACTAATTTAAAAGGGAGTGTACATTAAAAAATGACATGTGTCCTGCAGACTTTAAGGGTGGATGGTTGATGTTTTGGGCTTGGTGGGTGATGATAACAGGGATGGGTGAGTAATTAATAAGAACAGAGGGCCCAAGTCCAGTGTTGTGTGTTTTTTTTTTTTTTTACAGAAAGGGAACTAAAAACATAGGAAGTGGAACCAGGGGGACATCAGTCATTGGCGGACAGGTCAGTCTGTGCAGGTTTGGGGCAGTGGGAGGAGAGTCTGGAGTGGATATGCTGCTGCTGCACACCTTACACCAGGTTAGTGGACAACACGAGGGAGCCAGCTTTTTTATGTGAACTCCATCAGACCCCAAAAGATGTCTTCTCTCCAAAAAAACATCGAGATTTTTCATAAAAACTACGTTGTGGGAGATACAGGCAGAGGAGAACCAGGTGTTCAGGCTCAGTAATCTGCTGACGCGCTCTACGCACCTGGCACAGGTGTGGGCGGGGCCTGAGGTAAAAACACTCAGGGCTGAGAGAGTCTGTTGAGAGCTGCTTAAAATCACGTTTTAAAAGCTCGGACTTCTGCCTGGAGGTGTTGTTGGTGCCAAAGTTACGCACGGGATTTCGTGCGTAACGGAGGCGCACGGAAAGCAGCAGGTGAACGCTCCTCTTTAAGACCTTTCCAGATGATGGAGTCCCCGATGATGAGGGTCGTGGTCTGTTGTTCCGGGTGGGTGTCCGGATCTATGTGTCTCCGTCACGCACCTGTGGATGAGGGCGCCGGGAGTGCCAATGACGCACCGGCAAGGGACAGAACCGGGGAGTCCCGTGGTCTCCAACGCCGGGAACTGGGACTTGAACGCGGCTAGAAGAGAGTCCTTTCTCTGCAGCTCGTCGGAAAGTCACCCGATGTCCACCACCAGGAGATCCGGGATCTTTTTCTGGGCTTCCTGAAGCTGCCATCCCAGCTCTGAAGGTAAGGATGCGTCCATAGCAACTGCGTCCATAGCAACGTCGTCCGTTGTTGCCATGCAAGGAGCTCGCTGTTAGCTCTGGCTATTATTGCTGTTATTGCGAAGTATCTTCAAGAAGCAAACAAGGAATTTGACTTTTGTTTAACTGTGCTCTCTTTGTACAAAAAACAAGTATGAATAAACATTAAATATCAAATACATAAATTTAGATATTCAGCAACTGCAATTAGAAATATAGAAATACAGAACTACAGAAACTTTGTATTAAAAAAAAAGTATGAATAAACTTTGAATATCAAATACAGAAAAACAGATATTAAGCAACTGCAATTAGAAATATGGAAACTTTGTACAAAAAGGAAGAAAGAAAAAATACATGCACATTTAGATTAAATAGTGCAATGAATATGTGCAGCAGAGAGAATGTACAAGAATGTGCATCATAAGCATGAGCTATGACAGCAGGATGACAGCATTGATTTTTTTTTTTTTTTGATTGTTAAACTGCTAAAATTCTGAGGTTGATGACTTAAACCTTTTATCCATTGAAAACAAAAAATGGAAAGTACTAACCTCTGTCCAAGGCTCATAGCATTAAAAGTGCTTAGAACCTTTAAAGGCAGATTAAAGTGGGAGCTCTCTCTCTTAATGATCATTTAAAGCACTTTGGCTCACCTTGTTGCTGCTATATGCTTTACTAATAAACTTGCCTTGCCTAAATAATATGTTATTTAAGATATTTAAAGCAGGCCTTAAGTGTTTGGGATGCTACCACCACAACACTGTAAGGTTAAAATACTTATTGAAATAGGCTTTAGAATAATTCTACTCATTGCTCTGGCAGATGTTTTTCACCATTTCGTTTTTATTCTATCTGGATTTGTCAGGTAAATGTTGTTTATGAGTAAAGTGGAATGATTTAAGAAATGAGTTTTTGCAGTGTTGACACAGAGCAACTGTTCATACCTTACATAAGAAGTTGATTGCTGTTTTTTTTATAGGTTGTGTCTTCATTGTGAATGAAGAATAGTTTTGTCACGTTTGCATTGTCCCTTGTTGTATGTTCCTCTTGTGGCCACAGGATGGCAGTATTTGCGCAGATGATCCACCTTGCAGACAGTCAGTACATTGAGTCCAATTATAAGTTTGTGGTTAAAAATGGGATCATTGTTTTTAATCCTGTTTCCTAAAGGCGTGAACAACAAAGTGAAAGGCCAAGGGCGCTTTTTTTTTTTTTCAAACAGTGCTGTGTTCATATATTTAAAAAACAAAACAAAAAACAGCTGGAAATGTGCTCTGTATTCCAAACAGAAAGCAGCATCAAACTTTAATTGTAAAGCTTAAAGGCAGGGTTGGTAATCTGATTTAGATACACTTTTTTGTGTTTTGATAAAAAACGATCTTTAAGTCCTGATAGTGATTATTACAAGATGTGTTTTTAAAAGGGAGCAGAAAACAGACGCTTTCTACAGCAGGAGTAAACCTGCAAAAACACCAACCAATCCGAGCGTTTGAGGTTCACTTTTTTTAATCAATTGCGCGTTTATTGGACCAGCGTGCACAGTTATCCCTGATTCAGTTCTGAGAGTGTGAGGAGGGAGTAAATATTAACACCAGGATGAGACGTGATGAATGTGGACTGAGGAAATATCATGTTCGTATCAATAATTTAAGTTTCCTTTGGTCGGCTGAATGAGTTTCTCTAATCACTGTTTTCCTTTGTGTGGTATCAGAGTGCGTCCAGGGTGGGAAAGTGTTTAGTAATGTGGGGGATGCTTTCATGAGGAGTATTTGTGGCTCGATTTAGAGGGTAGGAAGAAGAAACCGGCACATTAATAAGACAAAATCACTCATCTTTTCTTGCCATTTTCTTTCAGTCAACTCGTTTTGTTGCCTGTGACGTGTGGGAGCATGAATATGGAAGCCCTCAAAGACCTCAATCTCACAATAAATTTGCTCCATTTTCTCAAGATCACAATTTTTTATCTTGGGAAAATGAACCTTGATTATTTTCATCTGTAAAATCAACATTTCTTAAGGAATTACAGTATGAAGCTGCTGCCTGGTGTACAAAAGATGCTCAATCTTTAACACCCCTGAAACAAAAATTGAGCATATTTATTATGACTTTTATGAATTTGTGAGAAACAAACAATAATTCTGCAAAAATTATGGGCAAGAGTCGATAAAGACTTATAACTAAAGACTTATTTGTTACAACCATCCCCGGTCTCCCCTATTTCTGAGGGTACTTAAAAAAACAACAACCTTTCACTGATGTCCGATACAGATTTCTCAATAAGATACACAATAAGTTTCACTGTCTGTGATAATGATCTGCACATTTTAAGAAAGTGGAAGCCCCGCCAGGGTGGATGTTCAAGGTTTCACATCAGAGACAATGCACAATGCATTCATGAGAAGAGATGTAGCCTAAAGCGAATTTCCATCTGCCTGAGTCATGCTCGCCGACTGATGTGCTGTTAGATATCAACATTAGAGGCTTACAAATAAAATGCTGGTATAATTGTTTGGATTGCAGGAAACATCAGTTTGTTTCTTCAAAGTCTCCCTCTTTAGGGGTGATTAAAGTATAGAAAGAACAGGATGTACAGATCTTTGTTTCCTCTTCGACTCTTTGTTAAAGACGACCTCAGCTCTTTCACAGGACGCATTATTTCCTCTCGAGGGAGACGAACAACTTCAGGGCTGTTTCCAACCTGAACGGAGGACAGAATGTTTTTCCGCGCCAGAAAACTCAGAGCAGACCAACTTCCCCAGCAGCGAGAGTGTAGGAGTGTGTTTGGGTTTCTCTGCAGCTAATTAAGTGTGTGCTCCACAAACAGGTCAGCTACTGCAGCTCAGGGCGGTCAAAATATGAAGAGGTAGAGACTTTTCATCATAACTGTTTACAACAATGGCAGAAGAGGAAGTAAAGAAACTATTTCTTCTGAGTTTTTGTAAATTTCTGGGCTTAAGCTGCTACTATTGCCAGGACTGGGCTCCTTTCTGATGTTTTTTTAAAATAGTTTTTAGCATCCAAAACAGACTAAACAGAGGAAGTGGAAATACAGAGACATTTTTCATGGCTATATATAATGAGGTTCCAGATTGAGGCTTGATTGAGGAAGCTGCAAGTGTGTTATGTGTTAGTGCACACAGGCCCTAAATATTCCTGCTATTCACCTGTAATGCTTTAGAAAAGATGGTTTATGACATCATCCCTCATGCACAAAGTCTCTGTATGTGAGATAAATATGTGGGGAGTACTGAGTTTTGTGCCTCAACAAAGATCTCTGTCCTGAGCGCCGACAAATCAAGGTTTTAGTGGACACTGTTAGTGGACACAGGCCCTAAATGTTCCTACTATTTACCTGTAGAGCTTTGGTAAAAGATAGGTTATACATGAGATTTCTGCATGTGATATCGATATCTCTCTTCTCTGTGCTGACAAATGAAGGTTTTAAGGCATTGCTAGTGCATGAAAAGCTGTTAATGGACACAGGCCCTTAATTTTACACCACTATCATAGCAACCACCTGCTTTAATTTGGTAAAGGTGAATATAGAATCTGTGAGAGTCTTAACACCACATTTTTTTCTTTGGGCGCTGATATTGAGGATTTCCAGTCCAAAAATTCTGCAAGTGGACACAGGCCCTTAATTTCATTGCCATCTGAAAACATTTTGGCACTGGCTTCATTAAGTTCTATGGAGGGGTATTGATGAGAATTTGGTTATAACAAAACCCTTAGCAATTCAATTCTTTATCAATTCTATTGTCAATTCCCCCTGTGAATTTTCAGTGAACAAAAAGTAGCTTTACAGGTTTTCGGTCAGTAATGCTTTTTTGAGTTTATTAGTAAATAAATATGAAATTGGTCATTAGATCTAGATATTTCTGGACGTAAATAAAAAAGAAGAAGCAAAAATTGCACATCAGCTGGTGAAATGTATTTTTTTATTGTATGTTTTTGACTGAGAGGCCACCTGATGTTGAGTTGTTTGGATCCATGAGCTTGCCGTAGTTACGCTCCACTCAGCCATGAGTCAGCACTTCTGTGTTTTGACATTTTTGAGTTTTAAGTGTTGTTTTTAAAGAGTTAATGTGATATTTTTCTGTTTTGAAACTGACGTTATATTGGTGTATGCTAACCCCTAGCATATCAATTCAATTTCCTGTATACCAGTGGTTCCCAACCTTTTCCAACTCAGGGCCCACTTGTAAAGCTCAAAAATGTTTGAGGCCCATCTCCAACCCAATAAGAACGGCAGCTATATAATGGTTTTTTTTTAGAACCCCACTTGTACCAATGACCCAAAATGTAATAAAGACTCAAAATGTTTTAACTGGTCATTAATATAACAGATCTTTAACCAAAAACTTAATAATTTTTTGCCCAAAATACAACAACTTGTTACATTCTGGGTTTGACTAACATCTTTTTGTAACATTTCAGGCTCTGCACTTTTGTTACATTGTCAAAAAGTTTTTAAAATGTGGGTTTAATTACATTTATTTTTTATCATATTTCAGGTCGTTGTTATGTTTCAGTTCATGTTACCTTTAACACTACTTCTTAGATGACTTTTTTTTAATATATGAATACCTGAACTGTTTTCATTTCCTTTAAAACTTAGCTGAGTTTTATTTTAAATATCATTCTGTAAATTTGTATCTTTTTTTTCTTTTTAAATGTGTACCTAAAATAAATTTCATACTATTTTGGAGATGATTTCGCGGCCCACTTGCAATACCTTCACGGCCCACCAGGGGGCCACGACCCACAGGTTGGGAATCATTGCTGTCTACCTTAGCATCAAGCCAGTGCTGTGTTTTCTCATTTTTGGTGCATTAGGAGATGTTGGACATGTGAATGAATATAAATCTCTTGTGAGACAGTAATGAACATTTCTTCATGTGTTCAGTTTTCGGTAAAACTTCAAGCAGAGAATATTGAACCAGAGATATCTTGGGGAACTGTCATCAGTCTGTTAGTGGACACAGGCCCTAAGTTTTTGAGCTGTTTATCTCCTTTGTGAAAACTCAACTTCAGTAAATAGGGCGTGAATCTCTTGTGCGGATGATTCTCTATCATCCTACCTCCAGATCTGCAGTTGAGCTATAGGGGATTGTATTTCCTTTTCTCAATCATTTCCGGATTTTGCATCTCCGGCTTATGTTCTCATCCTGTTTCGGACTACTACTTTCTAAATTTGGCCCCTCTGTCTGCATCCAGGAGCTTTTTTTATCAGGAGGAGAACCAGCAGGAAGTTTTGCCTCGGCTGCCAGCATGATCACACAATAGGTTTTTAAATAATCTAGAGAAAGTCTTTTCCTGAAAACTAATTCTCCTTGTTTGCAATCATAAAAAAAAGAAATAAAGAATCCCAATACTGCATCATTATTACTATTTCTGGCTGTAGCAAGAGCTGTAGTGCGATCTTTTTGTAAAACTTAGTCTAAAATGAGACATAGAAGGTCAAATTTGGTCTGTCGTGTGTTCACGTCAAGTGTTTTTTTGTATTGTCTCATACTGAACCATTATCACAGTCACATCTGAGGCACCTCCCAGCAGAAAGTCAAACATGTCTGAGTTTTCTGTCTTTCATTGTTGTAGCAGACCAATGAGAGCTCTCTGCACAAATCGGCAAAACAAAGGGGTGAAAGTGGAATGGTGAAAATGGTGCCTGGAACAAATGAACGGTGGAAATGTTTGTAAAGTGGCCACAACGTTCTTTGTGATTTGGCGTCAGTGGATCGCCACGGATGTTATTTTGCTGTTTTTACTCAAGCAAAAGGTCAATTTCAACCAAGCCTTACTCCAAACTGAGTGCAAAGAGAAGAAGAAGATTGTACAGAGCATCTGGTCATTTCAAAATAAAACACCATGCCCTTGCTCCCATCTTGAACAAACAAGCAGAAAACAGTCTGATTATGCACCTGCATCTAAAAATGCACAATTACAGCTTGAATTTTTTGCATTTGTATAATTTAAAACTGA
>RPOG01003361.1:52317-65719 GCA_008086565.1 Thalassoma bifasciatum
GAATATAATAAACACTGTTACATTGTTTAAACCTATTTCAGTTTGTTTAGGTCTACCAGTGTTTTTTAATTATCAATTGCTAGACATTTCAGGCAACTCCACATGACCCTAAGGTTGAAAAATTGAAAAACCAAGAGTTTAAAGATGTTGAAAGAAGGGTTTTGTAAAACAACGTTTATGTAACGTGCACTTCCTTGAAAGTTTTAGCTCAAACTGAATGCACACAGATAAGTCTAAGTAACCTGATGTGGAAATCTTAAGCACAATATAATAACTATATAATAGCCTATTATGAGATATCAACTGTGTGGGAGCACTGTGCCTTATGTCTGTCTTTCATCCGTCTTTGAACACAATGTCATTTCCCCATTAGTGTCCTTATAGGGGGGAGACTGCTCGTGATGAAATTAGAGCCTCTGATCTGCGTGAGTGGAAACTGATGAAGATGTAAAGCAGAAGAACAGCAGCTGTAAACAACTCAGCGCTAATGTGATTGTAGATACTAGTCTCCTGCAGAACAGACAGCGTGGGAACATAACACAGTTACACAGCCCGACAGAAACAGGCTTTAAATTCAACAGACTGAGTCCAGATGATGATCCATTTGAGTTTCTTTAAGGATATGAGGAAAAAGGGATCGATTCCTAAAACTACACAGTCATGAATAAAATGAGGGTTAATCAGGATGGTTTAACTTTAAAGCTGGAGCTCTCACATGACTAAAGAAAATTCTACTTTGAACAGTCACTTATTGGGTACAAACACCTTGAAAACCATGAAATAACAGGATGAAGAATAAGATACCTAAAAATGACCAAAGTCAGATTCTGAATTAATAACAAATACTTGCAAATACAAGGATGATTAAAGCAAAATAATGTGCCTGGGTACCTTAAAACAACTAATGCATACTTTAAAGGAAAAGCAAAGAGAATCAGGAAGACAAACAACAGTCATAAAACTTACAAACATAACTCAAGGTACCCCAACACAATCCTCATCCTCAGTACAAAATTATAATAAACCTCAAAATAGGTGCAACGGTTTCATTTTCTTATCTGTTACAATTTGATACCTTGAAATAAAGGTTAGACTGAGGTCATGTCGACATTTAGCCAGGTATCTGTGAAACGGCATTTGTATTTTTTCATTTGGTCTGTCATCCATATGAAACTGCAGGTTTAAGTCACCAAAAATGATCTTTTCTGGAAACTCTGGTTTTGTGTATACGCCAATAACCAGAGTTTTAGGATCTCGAACCTCTCAGCTTGCCACAAGAAAAAGCTGTTTAACATTATTTGGAGTATTATTTTTGCAAGTGTGTTAGTTCTTTTGAAGAGTAAATCTTTATCTATCCAAATATGAAATCCTGGTGCCATGTTTAAATCTGGCAGAATTGACCAAAATAGACAGAATGATGGGGATTAATTCTGATTGGCTGGCATGGGTCTCACATCTGCAAAACACTGCCCCCTATGGGCGATTCTTTTTTGGTAAATGATTAGGTGTGGACAATACGGAAGCATATTGCTGCCATGATTTAAAAAAAAAAAAAAAAAAAAAAAGTGACATTACGCCAGGTAAAAAAAAAGAAAGTGATATTATCTCGTTATTTTGCGATATCAAATCATTATGTTATGTGATGACTTACATTGCTAAACTATGTTAAGTTAAGCAATGTAAGTCATCACATCACAACACAATGATTTGGTGTCACGAAATAACAAGATAATTATCTCAAAATAACGAGATAATATCACAATTTTCTGTTTTACCTGGCACAATGTCCTTGTTTTTTTTTTTTTTATCATGGCAGCAATATGCTTCCAGAGGACAACAATATTTTAAAAAAAAAATGAGTGGGGTGATTCATATTTGGAAATTCCTGGCTATCGATGCACAAGGCCTGTACCTGATAAAAGAAGTTAAACACAAAATAGCAAACTCAACTCTAAGTTGCACATTTAATCTGAAGTATTCTGGTACCGTGAAATAGATGTTAAAGCTTTTTTTAAACGGAAGCTTAGATGGATCTCAAAACAGTTGGTAGGAGAAAGTTTAACCAGTATTATCGCTACTTCATTACGGGAACTTTGAGAACATAAAGCAAAGCAAGTTGAGGTACCTTAACATTTTTGAATCAGAAACTATAAGTGACATTTTACCAAACTGATCCCATTTTAATGGTCTGTGGGGCAAACTTNCGATTCTGCATCTGTTTAACGTTAATAAACATGGATCAGACTGTCACTCCTGTCTATAAAGAGGAAGAAAATCTGTATAATGGATATAAAAACATACCAAAGGGATTGAGGATGCCAATAAGCAGTGTTCAAACTCTAATTAAGAAGAAGTAAATGAGAGATTCTGATGAAACCAAACCACAATCAGGTAGACCAAGAAAAAATTTAGCTACAACTGCCAGGAAAATTTTTCAGGATGCAAAGAAAAACCCACCAATAACTTCAGCTGACGCACAGGACTCTCTGAAAAAACATTGTTGGTCTGTTTCAAGATGCACAATAAGGAGGCACTTGAAGAAACATACGCTGCATGGTTGAGTTGCCAGAAGAAAACAGAGACAAGCCTCAAAACTTCTGGAACAAAGTCATTAGGAGTGATGGGACCAAAATGAAACTTTTTGGCCACAACCATAAAAGTTCCATTTGGAGAGGAGTCAACAAGGCCTATGATGAAAGGTCCACCATTCCTACTGTGAAACACGGAGGTGGATCACTGATGTTTTGGGGATGTGTGAGCTACAAAGGCTCAGGAAACTTGGTCCAAACTGATGAATGAAGGATGAATGCAGCATGTTATCAGAAAATACTGGAGGAACATTTACACTCATCAGCCCAGAAGCTGCACATGAGACGTACTTGGACGTTCAAACATGACAATGATCCAAAACACAAGGCCAAGTGGACCTGCCATTGGCTACAGCAGGAGAAAGTGAAGGTTCTGGAGTGGCCATCTCAGTCTCCTGACCTCAATATCATCTCAAACCTGCAGTTCATGCAAGACAGACCAAGAATTTATAGGAACTGGAGGCTTTTTGCCAAGAAGAATGGGCAGTTTTACCATCTGAGAAAATAAAGACCCTCATCCACAATGACCACAACAGACCTCAAGCTGTCAATGATGATAAAAGTGATTGAGAACTTTTGATCAGGGTCATTTTGGAAGTTTCATTTTTGTGATATCATCTGAAAAAGGCCAAGAAATCATGAATTCTGCACAACTGTTTATACAAAAAAGGCCATTACAGGTCAAGCTGAATATTCTCGTTATATCTTTGTTCTATGTCCTTCAACAAAATAGATCAAACTATCATATCAGAAACTTGATAAGTAATTTTACTCTGTTTACTCAAACCTGAAAGTCTGCCATAGACCTGACTTTATTTAGGATCAACTTTACAGCGTTTAAGACACTCGCCCTTCAATGTTTTTGCTATGAACCTAAAGAAGGAAGAGTGGTCCTGAGGGGTGGGGTGGATATTAGATTTCATTAATTTGCACAATTGGTTGAGTGCATCCTGCTGCTAACAGATAAGCTCGCTTCTCTGATTGGAGAGAGTCCATTATTCTCTTTACTGCCCATCAGTACGGGGACAGAAAAAGCCGCACGGGCCCCTGGATCGTCCTGGGGAAAGTCATGAGTGCCTGATGACCTGTGCTCTGAAGATAAGACTTAAAGTTTCCCGAAAACAATGTGCTGAACAAACTATGAGACCATCGGGGAAGACGTCACTGTCAAGAATAAAAGAGGTAGAAACTTCACAAATTAGAGGGGCTTTTTGTCCCCTGAGGTTACTGTCACTTCTCCAACAGAAAGGGTGAGCAAACAACGATTTTGTGATTTTTTGTAATTCCAGAGACAGCCACAAGCAGATGCTTTCTGTTACCAAGTTACACATCGTTTAATCAGGGTGAACAAACGTCCTCTTATACCCAGATGTGTCCTCCCTTTTGGTGGTAAAATTATGTCAAGGGGGATTTTTATAAAATGTATAAAATGTCTGGGTTTATCTCAGCTTGTTCTACAGACAATTGATTTATAATTAAGTGCTGGACTGGGATACTGGTATTATTCTGATGCACCAACCTGTCAAGATGTTAAGTATCAGGAAAACATCCTCTGACTTCTTGCGCTGCGTTCACAGACGGGAATTAATGAAGTTAAAATGCACTTTTATAAACGAAATGCAGCTTTACTCTGGTACAATTCTTTTCACCGTATACTGACTGGAAAGTTGGCATCTTTGTGTTAGCTGAACTTTTAAATGCCTCAAAATCTATAGTCAACTTGGACTTAGATTTTACGGCATTATTTTGGAAGCCAGTTGCAACAAAAATCAAAATGGTGATAAAATAATGATTAAAAATGGTCTCTGCTGAGATTTTTTTTTTAGCCAAATCAAAAGTCAATTTAAAAAAAAAGAAAAAAGTCAAAAATTTGACAATAAATAGTCAAAACTTTGAGAAAGGAGTCAAAAATTTGAATAAAAGGGAAAACTTTAAGGAAAAAGATAAGACTTTAATATAAAAGTCAAAAATTTGGGATTAAAAAGTCAAACTCGAAGATAAAAGTCAAGACTGAGATAAAAGTCAAAAATTTGGGATTAAGAAGTCAAACTTGAAGATAAAAGTCAAGACTTTGAGATAAAAGTCAAAAATTTGGGATTCAAAAGTCAAACTCGAAGATAAAAGTAAAATATTGAGGATAAAAAAGTCAAACTCGAAGATAAAAGTCAAGACTTTGAGATAAAAGTCAAACATTTGGGATTAAAAAGTCAAACTCGAAGATAAAAGTCAAGACTCTGAGATAAAAGTCAAACATTTGTGATTTAAAAGTCTAGATTCTGAGATGAAAGTAAAATATTTGGGATTAAAAAGTCAAACTCGGAGATAAAAGTCAAGACTTTGAGATAAAAGTCAAACATTTGTGATTTAAAAGTCTAGATTCTGAGATGAAAGTTAAAAATTGGGGATTAAAAAGTCAAACTTTAAGATAAAAGTCAAGACTTGGAGATAAAATGTCGTAAATTTATAATAAACAGCCAAAAATAAAGATTAAAAAATCAAAATAGCAGATTAAGAATCAGAAAATTTAAGATTAAAAAGTCAAAATTTTAATCCTGAAGTCAAAATTCTATGATTAAAAGTCAAAATTTTGATATATACGGTGAAAAATCTGATTAAAAAATACAGTCAAAATGATGACATTAAAGTGAAAATCTCCAAATAAAAACTCACATTTTGGGATTAAAAGTCATAATTTTGAGATGGACGTCAAAATCCTGACATTGAAGTTTGCAATTTTGACATATGGTGTTAAACTTCTGAGATAAATTTGAGATAATCTTCAGGTCATTAAATGAAATCTATGAAAAAAGTCAAATTTTTGAGAAAGCTGTTTGACATTTTACCTCATAATTTGACTGTATATGGTCAAAATCAAATCAAAAAATCTCAGCAAAGCCTGTTTTTTAATTTTTATATGTTTAACTGGTGGAAACAGGCGTCTGCACATTGTTTTTGTTTCCTTTACAGAAAATCTTCCCTTCAAGTAGAAAGGAATGTTTAAATAAATGTTTGTGTTATGAAGCTTCTCTGTCGTCTTTGAGTTTCTTTGGGTGTTTGCAGCGTCTCCATGTGGTCTGATAGGAAAGAGGGACTCTTTTTTGGGGTTTTCAGGACATGGTCACCTTAGTTTAACATATGTTTGGTATTTGAGAGCAGCTCACATCTTACATTTTCAAAAACTTACATGACTACTTGAACTCTGAAAACTAAATATTTACTGACACTAAGTTTTGCTTCTTACAAAGTGCACTACTTTGCACTTTATTGATGTAAGAAAACATCAAGAAGAGTCAACAACTTGAAGGTCTCATAAACTGCTCAGTGACGTCGGGAATGAGGGAAGTTCTATTTCTGGTGTGATAAGAAGAAGAGTGTAAAAAAAAAATGTTCCTCTGTATCAGCTGCTGTCATTTCAGCGATAATACGAGCTCTGTTTGGAGATTAAACTCTATGTGGAGGCTGCTTCTGTCTGTCAGCGCAGCAGGCAAACACATACCCAATCAGCCTGCTCCCGAAACACTGAGAGGAACGGACAACATGTGCCCGACAGTTCTCCAATCGTTACCAAGGGAACAAGTTAAAGGGACATTACAATGTGCAAAGTGGGCTGCACTTCTCTGCAGATGGAGCCAAGTCTGCAAGAAACACTGCAGAAAAATGAAATCTGAGCAAAAGTTTGTCTTATTTTCAGTTTTGACATGAGCCATATTTACCAAACCAGTCCAGAAAATTATCTTGTTTCAAGTTATTTGAACAAAAAAAGAGGTCTGAGTTGCTTGTAAAGAGGGAAAAAAAATCTGCAAATAGGGTTTTTATGTCAGGACATTATTCTAATTTCAAGAAACTGTACGTGCAAATTTTCTCACACTATTGGTCGATTTTTTTTCTTATCATTACAAGAAATTTAAAACATCATTTTTGTCTTTAAATATCTTGAAGTAAGTTAACTGAAAAGACAATTCTGACGAAAAATATGACATAAACACTTGATCAGGTTTCAGTTTCTGCAGTAAGTGATGTGATAAATTTTGAGAGACACCGACTTAAGTTGTTATCTGGTATTAAGCGTTTGATCTCCTGAGGTTTATTTGCAGCTCTCAACTCTATCGCCATCAGATAGCACTTCCTTTTTTTCTTTTTTTTTTTTGCAATATTTACAGATGAAATAGAAGGAGCTAAGCCACTTCACATGCATCAGCTACAAGTTGACATGCGATTCTTGCATCCCCCCCCCAAAAAAAACAACAAAAAAAACCCTCTGAAACATCACTTTGTGGTTGAAGCTGAAAATCTTCAGACACGTAAGCATCAAATTACAAAACCTGCTTGATCTAAAAAAATTGAAAGTGGTTTGGCAAGCATTTTTGTACAGCCACACAAAAGTTGTAATCTAAGTGTTTGTCCTATTTTAAGTAAAAAGAAGTCTTTTTATACCTCATATAATCCATATTTACTAGGCTTGTTTCGAAAAATGTCCTGTTTCAAGATATTTAAAGACAAAAATGATGGCAGAAATGCTTATAATCAGTAAAAAAAAAAAAAATCTGCGAAAAATTTCCTCCTCAGGTTTTTTTTTTTTTAAATTAGAGCGGCTTCACAAAAAAAGCTTTCTTACCCCATTGGCCGATTTTTTATTCTTCCTTACAAGCAATTCAGACATCATTGTTGCCTGTAAATGACTTGAAAATGTTCTGCATGATAAAACAAAATTTTGTCATCAAATAGACTAATTTCTGTCCAAGAAAAAAAGGATCGTCTTTTATCCAGGATTGTCTTATATTCTTATCAGTAAGGCAGTTGACAGATGAGGCATTCATATGTGACTTTCACAGTGAATTAAGATCTATTGGTAATTTCCATCAGAGGAAATGTAGCCACTTTGAAAGAGAAAGTAGTCCAACTGGGGTCATAACTGTGTCAGTAACTTTGAAGTTGTGACAGTTAAACTTTTCAGAACTCTCATCTTGTAGTCTGAGGGATTTTTTGTTTTGCCCAATTTGTGTCAAGCCAAAAAAAGAGCTCATTGTGTGACTCAAACAGAACTTGCATTTGAATAATGCAAGTGGTTTGGACTGACTAAAGCATGTAGGAATTTGCGTGTTATTAATAAGAATGTATGTAAGCAAAAAAAAAATTAAAGCACATATTGAAAGTTGTTTGGTTAGACAGGAAGTGTATGCGACGTGGTTTGTGGGTAAAGTTGCTTTAGCTTTGTCTGAGAGCACAAAATGCTCCACAGGAAGTCCCTGTTTGAGATGTAGGGCCACCCACCCAGTTCAGGACTTACCATACTATGTGGCAGAGCTTATAGCTGAAGAACCATAAAGTCAAAGTTCATCAGTGACACCTCATTTGAAAGATTAAAGTCTCTACTTTTAGGAAATGTCATGTTTTTATATATGACTTAAGTCCACATCAGGATAAATGCAGCTGAAACACCTTTTTTTCACATTTTTTATGACTAATTTTTGGACATCATTAACTTCAAGATGCTTCATGCCAGACAAAATACATTCACCACATCACTTCTACACCTTATCATCTATATCTGGGTGAAGTTTTAGCTTTCTAGGTAAAACCTTGTAGGAGTTAGGGAGTTTTTAATCTCAGGTGACCAAAAACCAGCAGATGCGTTCTCATTTTCCTCAGTCTAGTCTGACGACTTTGCGCAAACAAAACCAGCCGTATAAGTGCTCAGTGTCTTCTTTGTAGTCAACTTTGTTCTCTCTGTGAAACGGTTTGCTAAAAATCATGAAATTACAGCTCCTGGTCACGGATTGTACCGCTCCTGTTGCGCACACATAAATATGAAGGATTACGCGCGGTGAAAATGTAGATTTTCGGCAGTCTATCAAGCTACCACAGGCTTCATGTGAACGGTGAGGCTGTTGTTCACTGTGCGAGTGATTGACAGGGCCGATAGCCGAGAAACGAGGCTGTTTGGAGGCTTTTATGCAGCATGAGCTACCACTGCTAGCACGTCAAGCAGAGAGCACTTTCTGTACATATCAGGCTCTCCTGGCATCAAATCTCCATGTATCGAGATGGGGACACTTCTGTCTTGTAGTCAGAACCCTAAAGAAAACAAACACACCCAGCTTTGCCAGATCCCGCCGCAGCCCAAAGTCAAAAGTTTAAGACAACAACAAATTCAAAAATGAACATGACGATTATTTGCTAATGTATCTGTTTCATAAAAGACAAAAACTGAGGCAGCGCGGTGGGAAGTGGTGGTTTAATACATCATGACTGGAGGACAGGGAGTTATTTTCTCTAGTATCATCATACTGAATATATATTACAGGTGTTTGAAGTTCCTCTTTCTTCTTCTTTCAATTTATGGTGGACCACAAACAATGTGCAGGTGCATAACTCTGAAGTTCCTAAACAATTCACAAAGTTTTTTTTCAAAAAGTTATGCCATTGTTAGTGCTTCTTCCTAATTCACTAGAGCCACGTAACAGCAACACTTCCCCCACGGTTTCCTGCTCCATTTGGCTCGTATCTTAAAGTTTTATGGAAACATGCAGAAATATGGACGTAGTGAATACAAAGCACAGAACGGATCCACGTGGTTTGATCCACAGTTTTAAAAATATTCAGTTTTGAAATAACCATTTCAAGAAGTTGTAGCTCAAAAATGATTAGAGATAAATGCGTACTGTACGGGAGAAAAATCATCAGTATAACCCAAAGTTTGAGATGGGAGTAGAGTCACTCAAATACAGTATCAAGTATTTAATCCCCGTTGAGCAAAACAGCCAACTTTTTATTTATTGTGGCTTTTTCTTCTGCTATTTATTGCATTCCTTGTTTCACTTAGTCACTGTTCTAAATGATTTGTTTTTGTTGATTGTGTTTTTATCAATCATCACTTTGTCAACTGCGGTTGTTTTAAAATGTGTTATATAAAAAAAAATGACTTGAATTGACATTTGTGAACATCTACCGCATTTGAACTCTACAAACTCCGAAATTTTGAATAGAAACGCCCCCACGAATATTTCTCAGATTGAAGTTACAGATGTCTGCCATGTCCTTGTGTAAAGGACTAACTACATGAGGCACCATATTTGCAGCTATGGCTTGTTAAATTCAGCAATGCCTCTTGTCGCAATTTGAGACGTAAAGGGTTAAGTGTGTGATTTTTGACCTAACCTGATGCTTCCTTTGGATAACAGTCGTGAGAGTTAAGGTTTGGCTTCAATGTTTTGGCTGGCACACAAGTAGAAAGTAGCTAGAGGTTGACTTGTGAACATGTCATTAAAAAAGTGCCCTGAAAACATGTTGTTGTGTCACTGGCAGAGAGTTTGACTGACAACTCTGTGGGAATGTTTTTCAAGTGTGAAGTTTTTGACCCTTGCTGCTCTCGCTCTGTTCGGCTACATCCTGTGGAGTCAGTGCGAATCGCTGAGGCAGGAATGTAACTTTTCCCCTTGTATAAGCTTTAACAATGAGGCTCGTAAACTTTAACAGCAACGAGAGCATTCTTTCACACTCCTGAACACGGAGATGAACCTCAGACAGCTCAGAGTCAGCTACATCAGGGCTTAGAGGACATGATAAAAACTAAAGACACTGGGACACTTCGAGGGTGAAACAATCCACACAGTATGAGGCCTGGTTTTACAAAGCTTCCAGTTGCCATAGTAACAGCACCAGAGCTTGAGGCCTGGGCTTTGCTGGTATAAGATCATTAGATGTTACCTGATAAACGTTGCTCTTTTGCTCTCTTTAGTCTTGTTTTTCTTGCATGATTCTGCACGTTCTTTGAAGCTTTGCAAGCATGTCTCTGGATTTTGCTAATGTTTCTTTAAGTCTCTCAACCAAAGTTTCTTCTTATCTTTCTTATGTTTCCGGTTTCCCTGCAAAAATGTTAGAGGAACTCCAAGAAGTCTTGAGAAGCCCTGAGAAAGTTTCTCAGGATCATAAAAAGCTTTCCAGAAATCCCGCAAGTGTCCCAAAAACTCACAAAAGTTTCCAAGAATCTTTCAATTTATTTACTTGTGATCTTGCAGAGCTCAAAATGGATCTTGCAAGTCTCCCAGGATCCTGTAAAAGTTTCTAAAGTTCTTGAAAAAGGATTTGGGATCCTGCAAGTGTGTCTTAGGATTTTCCCTTTTTTTCTAGACTTTCTTAAAATCCTACAAATTTTTCTTGTGGTCTTGCTTTTTAAAGTTTTCCAAAAATTTCCCAAGAAATTGTTGAATTCAGTATAAGTCTTGAAGTGTCACAGGATCTTTAAAAGCTTCCTAGAGATCCTGTTAGTGTAACTCAGGATCTTACAAACTCTTATCAAGATCTTGCAAGTGTCTCAGGATTTTGCAAAAGTCATTGGGACAAATAAAAGTTTCTTGTGATCGTGCTTAAGTTTCAAGGAGTCCTGCAGAAGTGTTTTTAGATCTTGCAAAAGTTTTTGGGCCTATCCTGTGATCATGCTAATGTTTCTAGAGTTTGCAAGATCAAGAGTCGAACATGCATCTTGATCTTGTGAAAGTTTCCATGGATCCTAGTCGTGTGTTTTAAGATCCTGCAGTTTTTTCTAGAACTGTGTTAAATATTTCTCTGAATTTTGCCAAAGGATCTTACAATCTTAAAAAAAGTTTAGTGGTCTCAGGATCTTGCAAATGTATCTTAAAACCTAGAAAAAGGCTTTGGGGGTATTATAAAAGTGTCCCAGGATCTTGCTCCAATTTCAAGGTGTCTTACACGATGTCTTTTGACCTGACTACGATCTTAAAAGATTTGCAACAGTGTCTCAGGATCTTGCAATTACTTCTCATAGTTGTACGTAAAAGATTTTAAGGATCTTGCATGTCTCGGATGTTTTTGGGATTCAATCAGAAGCTTTTTGGGATCTTGCTTGAATTTCTAGGTGTCTTGCAAGATGTCTTATGACCTTGCTGGGATTTTCAAATATTTGCAATCATGTTTCAGTATCTTGTTTTCATTTTTCATTATCATATGCAACATTTTCCGGGATCTTGCAAATATGTGTCAGAAGTTTTTGGTATTCAATCAGAAGCTTCTTGGGATCTTGCTTGAATTTCTTGGTATCTTGTATGATATCTTTTGACCTTACTATCATCTTGAAAGATTTGCAAAAGTGTCTCAGGATCTTGCAATGATTTCTCATGATCGTATGTAAAAGTTTTAAAGGATCTTGCAAGTATGTCTCAGAAGTTTTTGGGATTCAATCAGAAGCTTTTTGGGATCTTGCTTGAATTTCTGGGTGTCATGCAATATGTCTTTTGACCTTGCTGGGATCTTGAATGATTTGCAAAAGTGTCCCAGGATCTTGCAATGTTTCATCATGATTATATGTAAAAGTTTTTAAGGATCTTGCACATATGTCTCGGAAGTTCTTGGGATTCAATCAAAAGCCTTTTGAGATCTTGCTTGAATTTCTCAGTGTCTTGCGCGATGCCTTATGACCTCACTAGGATCTGAAAAAGATATGCAAAAGTGTCCCAAGATCTTGAAATGATTTGTCATGATCATATATAAAAGTTTTTAGGGATCTTGCAAGTATGCCTCAGAAGTTTTTGGAATTCAATCAGAAGCTTCTTGGGATCTTGTTTGAATTTCTCTGTGTCTTGCATTATGTCTTATGATCTTGCTCCAACCTCAAACATCACAAAAGTGTCTGAGGATCTTGTTTTGACTTTTCATGACCATATGCAACTGTTTTTTGGATCTTGCAAGTATATCTCAGAAGTTTTTGGAATTATATCAAAATCCTCTTTGGATCTTGCTTGAATTTTGGGTGTCTTGCAAGATGTCTTATGACCTTGCTGGGATTTTCAAATATTTGCAATCATGTTTCAGTATCTTGTTTTCATTTTTCATTATCATATGCAACATTTTCCGGGATCTTGCAAATATGTCTCAGAAGTTTTTGGTATTGAATCAGAAGCTTATTGGGATCTTGCTTGAATTTTGGGTGTCTTGCAAGATGTATTTTGACCTCACTGCAATCTTAAAAGATTTGCTAAAGTGTCTCATGATCTTGCAATGACTTCTCATGATCGTATGCAGCACAATTTTTGGGATCTTACAAGTAACACAGCAAGTATATCTTGGAAGTTTTTGGGGATTCAATCAGAAGCTTCTTGGGATCTTGCTTGAATTTCTAGCAGTCTTGCAATATGTCTTTTGACCTTGCTGGGATCTTAAAAGATTTGCATAAGTATCTCATGATCTTGCAAACATTTTTTTGGGATCTTAAAAAGATTTTTAGGAACTTGCAGAAGCTTTAAGAGCTCTTGCAAATAAGTATGTTGTCTTGCAAGTATCTGAGGGTCCAAAGACAGACATTTCAGGGTCTTTAAAGACATTTTGGGATATTATATAGAATTTAGAGATCTTGCAAAGGTTTTGGTGGATGCATCAAAAACTCATTTATTGATGTTTTAGCTGAATTTTGTTCAAATCAACCCACCACATCGGTTGGTTCCCTCCTCACAGTCTGCAGGGGCCCAGCACAGGGCAGCGTGCAAACAAAACAAACCAGAGGAAGTTGGTTGCGTAGCTTAAATTGGCTGTTTTCGTCACATCTTGCATGTTTATAGAAAAATGAAGGGGGAGTTTCTGCTTCTCTGTTTTCAGCACTTTTCCCCCTCCTCCCTTCTGCTTTGAATCAGGTTCCTCAATCTGATACCAAAGGTTTCAGTTTCCCAGACCACCTCCCTCCATTTATCTGTCAGTGACTGTACCTTTTGCCATCCTCTCTCCCCCCATGAGAGACTGCACACTGTTTTGATTTGCTTCCTTTTTTTTTTGACCTCCACATTTTTTCATGTAGCAGGAAGGAT
>RPOG01003362.1:9521-34838 GCA_008086565.1 Thalassoma bifasciatum
CCCCCCCTCGCTGGGTCGGCGTGTGATCAGTATGCAGATGTGCGCTCGGCTCCAGCAGGAAGGAGGAGGCAGCGAGTGGATCTAATGCGAAGTCGACGGGAGGCTGACGATTAGCAGAAGTGTGAGCAGACAGAGTGTTGATTTTCATCTCTGTGAAACGAGCTGTGACTGAAGGAGAATTATTCTGAAGGTGGAGAAATCTGCAGCTCCTCTGAAGTCGTCTGTTCCAACACTTAGACCCTGATTACAATCTGATCCAACACAGAGGCTTTTCTTATTTACACCGTTTCTCCACAAAGACGCCTGTTAAATCTAATTAATCACTACAACGTTTCTGCCTTTAAGACGCTCTGTGACGACTTTCTGAGAGATGTTAAAATAATTTCGCTTTAATAAATCTGCTCGTTCGTAATCCACCATAAAAATGAGATGATCAGCAGCAAAATTAAAAACTTCAACATGTTTTTTCTCAGTTTCCACAGCAGTGGTTTGTACAGATAAAGAGCCAAAACATGAGGAAAGGGTCTGGTTAGGTGACAAAACAGGCACAAATGTGTCCTTGGGAGCCAAAACATGTGCCAGGGTGTCCACCATGGAACAAAACACCAAAGTGAAGTGGCATTTTTGGAGCCAAAACATTGGCTAAAGTGCATCTTTGGGAGCCAAAAGCAGATGCCTATGTGTCTAAATTGTAGCCAAAACACATGCTAATTGGCTTTTTTAGGCGCAAAAACACAAGTACAAAGCACAATTGCCAAATAGGGAGCCAAAATACATGCAAAGACATATACTTGAGTGTCAGCCTGGGAACCAAACCCCGCCTAAGTTTCTTCTTTGATACGGGAAATTTACAAAAAAAATCAAACACATGCAGAAGTGCACCCTTTGGAGCCAAAACACATTCCTTAGTGTCTTAATTGTAGCTAAAAACATGCAACATAAAGGGTCCTCTTGGGAGCTGAAATACAAACACAGTAGGTGAAACACATTTTAGAAGCCCATTCAAAAGAACTGAAGTGTCGTTTTAAGGCAGGGGTTCCCAAACTTTTCAGCCCGTGACCCCCAAAACAAAGGCGGCAGAGACTAGTGACCCCCACTATCCCCAGAGGTGACTTAAGCATAAGAAAACGTGCACGTAGGACACATGCACTAATAAGCGTATCCAAACATGGACATTATGACAACACAAAAAAGAACAACAGCCTGAAAACCGTGTTATGATTTTACATGTAACAGTTTAATATGAAATAAAAAGCCGAATTTGTCAAAGTTATTTCTCTGTAATTTGTGAATGAACATTGTTGCTGTCGTGTGCAAACTCAATTTTGGTTCAATACTTTCATTTCCACATTAGAACAAGAATAATTCAGTTTAAGTAATAATCATAAACTGTAGCTCTGCGTTAACGTGAACATTGTTGCAGTGCAAGTTAACTTTTTGGGATAAATGTTTCAGTGTTTATCTCACTATTTATGTTTAATTTTGGAGACGCCCACTCTGAGATCACCCGCCACGTTCACACAAGATATATATTTATTTTTAATAAATGTCAGGGCCAAAAAAGTCCCCTCACACAGGTATGTTGAGCCAAACAGCGTTAGTACCTTAGTTGTGGTCTGGGATAGCTGTGGATATTCCCTCTAAACTGAAATCATCTCACAACCCCCCCTCCAACGTCTCGCGACCCCCACTTTGGGAACCCCTGTTTTAAGGGGCAAAGCACAAGAGCCAAATTGTCCTTTAAGGAGCCAAAACATACTTTAGTTTCAGCCTCGGAAACAAAAACCCACTTCCTTGCTCCCTTTGGAGCCAAAACACAAACTAACTCACCTCTGTTATGAAAATGGCACCTTAAGTTTGAAATCTCTGTCTTCCACAACTTTGGAACAGATTTTTCTCTTCCTCTTTTCGTTTATTGGTTTGTATTCAATTGGACGTATAATTTTACATTCTGTGTTTCATAACTTTTCCATGCACGGGTTATATGTACTTCCTTTTAAAGTTTATTTTCTTGTTCTTAATTGACATATGGGCGTTTAGGAGGGGGGTTTTGGCTGCAGATAATTTATAATTTTGTAATAATGTTGCATGTTATGTCTTGTATGTCTCAAAAAAGTATCTATCCATTGATTGATCGATCTATCTATCTCTCTAAAGTATCAGCCTAGGAGCCAAAACCTACTTAAGTGTCCTCTTTGGAGCCAAAACGCCTAAGTTCCCTCATGAAGGCCAAAAGATAATTCTTTATTTGGGCCACATTAGGGAAATTTACAAAAAAAAAAGAATAAACAAATGCTTAACCGCTTAATTGGGAGCCAAAACAAGCTCTGTTTGTGACTGATGCATGGTCAACTTTTCTCTTTTCCCTCCTCTCTCCTCGATCCTCTGTCTTCAGTCGCTCAAACCAGGAAAGATGATCCTCAGGAGCCGGGTCGTGACATCAGAATCAGGCCGTTAAAACCTCGGCGTTTATTTACGGCGCGATAAAGGTCGGAGCCGTGGAGACAGACACGTCCGTGAGGTCAGAGCTGATGGTGTTTGACTCATCCTCACTCAGACTTCATTAATAAATACATGAAATAAGAGAAGACGTTTTATTAAAGTTTTAAGATGAAAAGGAGCTGATTCTGGAACTTTTCTCTAATTTCACCACAAATAAAACAACAGTTTACACACTTCAACAAACATGAGGAGAAAACAACCAATCAGCTAAGTGCCTCATATTTCAGCTCGTGCATCCTCCTTTTTTTCTTTTTCATCATCAGCTGCTTCGTCCTCACGTGTCGCTATATTTATCTGTTCGTTACATTAATAAAATTAAAAACACGTCGTTTTTCCCTCTGGGCCTGGCGCTGAAATACAGCCGCTCTCTGGGGGTTAAAAGCTGTGACAAAAACATGAAATACGTCTTCAATATGTCCCTGCGGTTTTATCCGGGACTTGTAAACATAAATCAGACGTTGTTAAAGTGCTGCCCCCCCCCCGTGTGATAACAGCATCAGTTAAACAGCTGCAGCCTAATGCAAATGTAATGTCATGAAACCACAAAATTCAATTTAATACCAGATAAAAGAGCGGCCGGCTTTAGTGCGGGTCATTTGGCAGCGTGCGGCGCCATAACCATTACACACCGGTTAGACTTCATACTGAGCCCATTACCGCGGCAAACTGGCGAGGGGGCGGGGCTACTGGGAGCACGAAAGAGCCCGGGGGGTGTTAAAGAAGAAATACTGACTGATGGAGGGATAAAGAGAGTTTACAGAGTAGAAACCATTTTTAACTCAATGTGTCACCACTTTCCATCGACCTCAGTGTTTTTATTGAAGTTAGTTTTCCATCATGAATTGAGTATTTCATCACATGTATTTCTTTATTCTATGAAACCTGTGTTATTTGAACACATCTTTAAACTATTAAAATATAACAGGTTTTTTTGTGTTTTGGTTCCTCAAACCCCCAAAATGTCAGGTGGTGCAACCGTCCTGACAAGTATCCACAGTAATTAAACTCTAAAAATTGAATGTCAGTTATTGTAAATGGAAATTAAAAATACAGTGGCATTATTTTATGCTTCAACCTTTTTAAATAAAACATTCTTTGCAAATGAAAAGAATTTTAAAGCTGTTGAGAAATGTAAAAAACTTTTGTCCCGTAATTTTCACCTTGTCAAATGTCAGGGTGGTGCAACNTTTTAACATCAAATTATTTATCTTATTCACAAATAAAAGAAATGAAACACACAAAATGAAAATGTATGAGTCACTACAGACACTTGAGAGATACTTGCCAATAATTTCACACAGAAAAAATAACAGGAACATATAGATATATTTTCATATATTTGGTTGCTCCACCTGACATTTTTGGGTGCTCAAATTAAAAATACTAAAAAATAATGAACCTAAAAACTTTGAAATGTTGGTCAACTACTGAAATCTGTTAGAAAACATAATTCTTCTCTCAGAAATATGTTTTTATCCATTTTCAAAGAACTTTTTAAAAATACGTTTTTTGACCCTCTTTTTGTCATTGACCCATATACAAATAATAATACTAATAATAAATTTTATTTATAGAGCGCTTTTCAAAATCTCAAAGTCGCTTTACATCAAAAATGTTAAAAGTGCGGGTAAGAACAAACAGGTCAAACAATATTTTACAGGGTAAAAATAATAACAGTGCAGATTAATAATAATAATTTTTAAGTGTCAGTAGGGGGGGCTCTAAGTAATTTGGCTTCACCGATAGGAAGCTGTCGTATCATCCATCTTTATCTGCAGCCTGAAGACCCAGCAGGAAATATTTGAATTTGTGAATTTGCAAAAAAAAAGCTTTGCACATTTTTATGAGTCAGTTTTGTCTCTAACTCCCCGGCGCTGAGTTTTATTTCCTGCTCAGAAATAAACCTGTAAACTTACAGGAGCTTTTTCTCTCTCTCTCTGTTTGTTATTCAGCCTCAGCTCAGAAAAACAAAAATGTATTTTTTTGTCTGTGACGCAGAAACTCAAGCAGCAAATTATTGTAAACAAACGCTCTGATTTGTTCCTGACACCTTTGTGATGTTCTCACCGAGCAACGACGCCAAACAGCTGCCAGTCAAACGGCGCCGTCACGACGCCCCCTGACAGCTGACGACACACACACACACACACACACACACACACACACATTATTTATGTCCTAACACACAACACAAAGAGAGTTTAAGCTTCTACAGTCACATCTTATCTTATCGCCTGTTAAAGAAGTGTGTCTGTTGATTTTCTGGCTCTCAGATCAGCTGGAGGAACGTGAGTTTAAAAAGCTGCAGAAACTCTCCGACTCCATCTCTGCAGATAAGAAAGAGAGAAAATAACAAAAGTGTTTCAGACGGGAGACGCTCTCCTCCGACTCCTGAGAACCAAGACTTTCTGCTGATAAAAGTTTGACAACACTGACAGTTTATTCTCTCTCTTTGTGTAAAAATGTGACTCCAGCTGTCAGATCAAACACGCCAGAGAGAAAAGAAACATCTGGAGCCGAGAAGAAGCTTCACTTTTTTTTTCTGACAGTGGAGCGAGAAATTCACAAACGAACATTTTTGAATATTCGTGTCAAAAAACAGAAATCAGGTTTAACCGACGGAGATACGTCAAAGTATAAACAGAAACGCTTT
Organism: Thalassoma bifasciatum; assembly: GCA_008086565.1. Taxonomy (NCBI): domain Eukaryota; kingdom Metazoa; phylum Chordata; class Actinopteri; order Labriformes; family Labridae; genus Thalassoma; species Thalassoma bifasciatum. The sequence continues at coordinate 14,677 of RPOG01003362.1, forward strand.
TATCCAACATGAGAATGCTGAGAAAGTTTAGTTTCCCCATTTTTTTCCTGTTGAGTTTTCATGCCAGGACAGCTTGTGATAGACAAAAAGTGCTCCCTGCTTGACTGGTCTTGTGTAATAGCTCTATTAGAGCAGTGGTTCCCAAAGTGGGGGTCGGGACCCTTTGGGGGGTCGCGAGACATTGATAGGGGGTCATGGAATGTGTCCCAAAATCGAAAACTATAAAGAATTCATGAACATTTTATCCATTATTGTGAGAATAAAAGCAAAAATTGGGGTGAAAGATAATATAAAATTATGCAAACAGAAAATGTTTCATCTGTTTTTCACATTTCTTTGTTCAAGTTTGATGCCATGAACTCAGCAAAGTGCACATTAGTCTGTAAATTTTCTATTGATCAGTTAAATTAAGTATCCTCAGGAGGGTTTTGTTTGTTTTTGTCTGTTTTTGGATTGTCCCATTAGTGTTGTATCACAGCAGGGGGTCACCAGTCCCTAATGCTGCTATTTTGGGGGTCACAGGCTGAAAAGTTTGGGAACCCCTGTATTAGAGGGTTGTTTATTTCCACTCTACAATTCCAGCTCTACTCTCCTCGTCTCTACTGGGTTTGGTTATCTTTTCCTCTAGCGCGACTACAGACTCACGGTGGGCGTGGATCTTATAACACAGCTGCGCTAAAGTGCTGCGCAGAAGGAAAAAAAAAGCTTTTCAAAAGATTTCATTAAAGTAATACAGCGGCTCAATGTGGGTCGTCATGACAACGGAGGTAAACAACAGCCTGGTGCTGCTGCACGCGGAGGAAAACGAAGGAGCTGCTTCCTGACATCAACTCTTTCCTGGATCCAGTGAGATCACTTTAATTTTTGATTTTTGGGCCTGGTATAGCAGAGATTTGTTGTTGATCAATCATTCTTCTTTGAACTGGTTTTCCTTTTTGGTTCCCTGTGGATTAATGGACTGATTGGTGCTTAAAGACTCTCGTGGCAGACAGATCGCTCCTGCACCGACCAACTTTGGTTTAATTTAAAAGACTCTTTAAAGCCAACTATCTTTGCTGTTAACTTCTTTTTGCTTTAAAAAGGACTTTTAACTTCTTTAGGAATCATGAAGGAGCATTTTAGGGCTGTATTTTGTCTTCATTCAGTCTGGTTCTGTGCCGTCAGGTTTAAATGTCATTAAAAACCCGTCGCTGACTTATTCCTTTGCCTCTTGTAAGTGATTTGTTCAGAGTCAGAAGCTGCAGAGACGACATTCTCTGACCAATGAGTGACCGGCAGTCCGTCCACGTCACCTTTTAGTATCAGCTTTACTCTCTTAGAACCAGGGTAGAGTAGGTACTAAAAACTGGCGTCTGATGCGTAGTACCGCGCTAAAGGAAACGCAACACAAACCGGGTAGAGGCGAGAAGAGTAGGGCTGAGACGAGTCAGTGGAAAAGCACCATAAGATCATTAGTGAGAACTACAATTTCAGGATTTTTTTTTTTTAACCTTTTCACAAATAGAGCAAAGTTGACTTAAAAGAGAACACTGACAAATTCAGCAAGTCAAAATTTCAAAATAAAAGCTGCAAAATTTATATCTAAGTCAGGATTCCGGATAAAATCTGAAGTCTTTGATTCATGATATAATTTCTGGGAGAACAAAGCTGGAGAATGAAGTCAGAACCCTAGACAGTAAGTTAGAGAGGAGTCTGATATTTAGTTTGCAGAAAATGAGCCAGATTTTATTTCAGAGTTATAGAAAGACAAAGAAATAAGGATCTTTAAAAAAAAAAAATAGATTTCTTATGTTTATGTCTCCCTGATGAGGTGAAATATATGTGACTGGGAACAACAAAATCATGGCTTTAGATGAAGCTTTCCACATAGAGAGCAAAGTTGACTACAAAGAGGACACTGAGCACTGACGAAGCTGGTTTTGTTTGTGCGAAGTCACCTGAGACTAAAAACTCTCTAACTCCTACAAAGTTTTACCTATAAAGCTCAAATTTCACCCAGATGTAGATGAGAAGGTGTAGAAGTGATTAGGTGGATGTTTTATGTCTGACATGAAGCATCTTGAAGTTAATGATGCTCAAAAATTGGTTATAAAAAAACGAGGAGGAAAAAAAAAAAAGTGTTTCAGCTTCATTTCTCCTGATGTGGACTTTAGCCACTTATAAAAACATGACATTTTCTGAAACTAGAGACTTTAATTTAAATTAAATGAGGTGTCACTGATGGATTTTGACCTTATGGTTCTTCAGGTAAAAGCTTTGAAGCATAGTTTGGTTTATATGACAGAAGTCGGTGGAGTGTAAAGGGTTAAAAGCGTCAGATTTAGTCTTTTTCTTCTTCTTCGTGTCCTGCAGGTGGGTGGAGACAAACTCGGCCTCTCTGTGAATCCCACACGGCCGATCTAAAGCGAGCGCGGCGTCCTTTGTCCTCGTCTGATGTCCGTGTTGAGCAGGCGCTGATTGACAGCCGCCGTCTGAAAGCTCGCCCTCGTAGGTTTAATTTGCGGGGACATGTTAAGCTGTCAGCGCTAGTCTCGCCCGTACACACATCCACCAATATATTAATTGAAGACATACAATTATGAACCTGGTATTATTTAGATTAATTGGAAATTAGACTCGACTCGACGTCTTGTACACCGCCGCGCCCTTGTCCGACAGCACAAACCGACTTACTAATAAAAGCTGCCGCCCCCAGTGCCGAAAGTCTAAAAATGTAAGTCGAGGTCATTTCTGCTCTGGAAAACAAACATTTGTATTTCTGTGTCCAAACATCTGCTGTTACATCAGATTTATCAATAAACAAATATAAGGGCTGAAGAGTGCATGAAAAGCAGAAAGCTGCAGTTTCCAGAGTGTCCACTAGAGGCTGTGAGTGGGTGAGTAAATCCTCATAGAGCTCCATGGAAACGTGTCAAACTTTTCAGAATTTTTCTCGCAGGAGTGGCACCAAAATACCCACAAGACTTTTACTTTAATGAAGTTGGGACATTGTGTAGAATCATAGACGTATAATGAGGGGACGTAACGACATTCGGCTCCAGCAGATGCCCCGCCCCCTGGTGTCTGGCTGCAGTATAGGTCATAAGCCCCGCCCCCTGGTGACTGGCTGCAGTATAGGTCATAAGCCCCGCCCCCTGGTGTCTGGCTGCAGTATAGGTCATAAGCCCCGCCCCCTGGTGTCTGGCTGCAGTATAGGTCATAAGCCCCACCCCCTGGTGTCTGGCAATTCTGAGATAAAAAGTCAAATTTTTAAGATAAAATGTCAAAGTTATGAGACAAAAGTTTCGATTTTGACAAACAAATTAACTATTTGACATCTCAAAGTCCCAATTCTGACATAAAAAGTCAAAATTTTGAGATGAGTAAGTCAAAATAATGGGATAAAGGTTTAGATAAGGAGATAAGAGTCAAAATTGTGAGATGAAAGTTAATTATTTGCGATGTCGAAGAACCAATTCTGAGATTAAAGCTCGAAATTGGGAGATAAAAATCCCAATTCTGAGATAAAATGTCTAATTTTTAAGATAAAAAGTCAAAATCATGAGATAAAAGTTTAAATTATGAGATAAAAAATAAACAATGTGACGTGTCAAAATCCAAATTCTGAGATAAAAAGTTGAAATTTTAAGCTAAAAACTCAAAGTTATGAGATAAAAATTCAGATTTTGACATTAAAATCAATTATGTTACGTGTCAAAGTCCCATTTCTGACATAAAAAGTCTAAATTTAGAGATATGAATCAATAATTTGAGATATCAAGGCAGAAATTCTGGGATAAAAAGTCAGAATTATGCAGCAAAAGCTGAAATGTTTGGCCTTTTTTTCCTTATTTTTTATCTATATGTGCAAAACAAAACAAAAGGGAAATATTAACAAAGCCAGTTTTTCATTTTGATATTTTTTAGTGGCAGAAATTGTTTCTATTTTTCTTATAATTCATTCTCCAGATGTTTGTCATTTAAATGGATTTCAGGATTTTCAGAATAAAATAACCCTGATATTAAATTAATCTCAGCTCCAAACTACGAGTAATAAACTCTCTGCTCTTTCTGCACCAACACGGCGCCATGGAGCGCGCTCAGTGTGAATGAAACCACAGGTCATCAGGTCTGACTCACGGTCTGTGATTAATTCAATGATTCAGCGTCTGACAGGCTGATTATTTCTCCTGTAGCAGGTCCAGGGGCCTCTGAGGGGCCCGCAGAGACCTCCTGCAGTTCAGCCGCTAAATGAGGGAAGTTTAATTTCGGCGTAATTAAATCCCATAAACAGACGATAATCACAGGTGTCGCTCTGATTACAGTCAGGAGACGCTCGCAACTTCACCCGCTTTAAAAACGTCTGCAGGCTGAAAGTCACAGAGGTCGCTGAGTCAGGAGGAAACAGATTTATCCTGGATGAGTTATTTTATGAAATATCAGCCCCAGAAAACTCAGACCAGCATCATTTATTTCCCTGATTTAAACCTGAGATAAAGGAGCATTTCTCTTTTTTTTAAAGGAAAACAACATAAAAAACAAACTTTGGTTTAATAAGAAGAAGAAACTGTCTGATACTTGAAGTTTCACAACATAAACAAAGTTTTAAACTTATCATCATATTTGATTCACGTTGTGTTTTGGTCTTTAAAGACAGGAGTACAGGCCAATGCTAGAGGTCCAGCACTCATAGGGGGCGCTAGTGAGTAATTACAATAATTAGATAATGACAAAGAAAGAAGGAAAATTGTGTTTAATGACTTTACATTATTTTTTTGTATATCAATATCAATTTTATGCCAAAAGGCAGCAATGTAACTCAAGAATTCAACAAAATACGACTTTAACCTGTCTAAATAAACAGATTCTTACAATAGAAATCAAACATTGTTTTTATAATGATCTTATGTCAGTACTTGTGCAACATACCAAAACTTTGTTATTATGTTTATACCACACATTTCTAAGTAGATTGTGCATACTTAAAAAAAATGTATGTTTATATGTCACTTTTTGTGAAAGACACTAATGCTAATATTCATATATTTATTTTATGATGAGGGTCTTTATTTTCTCAGATGGTAAAACTGACCATTCTTCTTGGCAAAAAGCCTCCAGTTCCTGTAAATTCTTGCTCTGTCTTGCATGAACTGCAGGTTTGAGATCTCGAGACTGAGATGGCCACTCCAGAACCTTCACTTTATTCTGCTGTAGCCAATGGCAGGTCCACTTGTCCTTGTGTTTTGGATCATTGTCATGTGTGAACGTCCAAGTACGTCTCATGTGCAGCTTCTGGGCTGATGAGTGTAAATTTTCCTCCAGTATTTTCTGATAACATGCTGCATTCANCAGCCCATTTTTCCTCAAGTGCCTCCTTATTGTGCATCTTGAAACAGCCAGACCACATTCTTTCAGAGAGTCAAAGTTATTTGTGGGTTTTTCTTTGCATCCAGAACAATTTTCCTGTCAGTTGTAGCTGAAATGTTTGTTGGTCTACCTGACCGTGGTTTGGTTTCAACAGAATCCCTCATTTTCCACTTCTTCATTAGAGTTTGAACTCTGCTTATTGGCATCCTCAGTTCCTTGGATATCTTTTTATATCCCTTTTCTGTTTTATACAGTTGGATTCACTTTTCCTGCAAAAACCTTGACAATTCTTTTTCTTTCCTCATGACTCAGAATCCAGAAATGTCAGTGCAGCACTGGATGAAAGATGCAAGTGTCTGTATAATCTGACACCATTAAGATTTATGTGCAGTTCCTCCAGTGTCCAGCAGAGGGAGACTCCTTTGTTTCAGCAGATTTACGTCCCTGTAAACATTTCTCTAATGAGTTTTGTGTCTCAGTTTCTGGTTTAATTTGACTTCGACACAGCATGTTGTTCATTTTCTAACTTATCGTCTGTTTTATTACGTTTCCATGAGCCAAAACTGCAATCTTATTAGAGAACTTTGATTTAATCGTGATGTAAAACGAGCCGAAGTCAGACTGATTGGTATGACCGTCGTCTTACATCAAAGGATCAGAAGAGGAGAGCGAGTCCAGCGGAGACGCCGTCGCCTCCTTCAGGCGCCCAATCATTTTTCTGTGAAGTCTAATCACTTGAAAAGCTGTTTGGTTTACGGCCAGAAAAAGCGTCTGACTGAGCCAAATCAATGAAGCGTTGTGTGCGATATGGACTGTAAATGAAGCGCCGTCGTTTCTGTCATTAGCTGAGATCCACCTGCTCGGGAAACTCTGTGGGATTTTCCCATCAGCCCCCTCTCCCAGCAGAGGCTCCATTCGGTGGCATTACAGCAGATAAAGCACAATAAGTGTGAGTAATAACATTAATGACGTCCATCTCTGAGCGCGGCGAGCCAGCGGGGACATTAGCGGCGCCCCCCGAGCAACGAGACATTATTCACCCGATCGATTTCACCTGTGTTTGTAAAAATGTGACACAGGTTTGATGAGGAGCAGCCGCCGCAGCAGAGTCAGGGATCGTTTCACACATTTACAGGCAGACAACGCTGAGAAAACGCTGAGAAAACGCTGATCTGTTCCAGGTCATTGATGTATATAGAATGGACAGCGTGCAGCGACAGAGAATTTCCGGTGGAGCCAAGTAAAAAAGAGAAATAAAAATATTTATTTCTTCTTCTTCAGAAGGTTTAGTCTCCTTTTGGCTCTTTCCTGAAGTTTCTTATATCCCCGATAAAAACTACTCAGGAACGGCAGCTGTCAACTATCGTAAAACGAAACTTATATCACGGTTTTTAACGTCCAATAACTAATGAGAAACTAACTTCTCAGAAAAAAAACACCTGAACACCATGCAACCAAATGACATCATCATACCATCTTAGAGTAAAGATGAGAGAAACGTTTCTACGAGGTATCGTAATTTTTTAAAGTTTTCCCGGCTCATATCTGGAATACATGGGGAGGCGGGGCTAATGACCTATACTGCAGCCAGACACCAGGGGGCGGGGCTTATGACCTATACTGCAGCCAGACACCAGGGGGCGGGGCTTATGATCTATACTGCAGCCAGACACCAGGGGGCGGGGCTTATGACCTATACTGCAGCCAGACACCAGGGGGCGGGGCATCTGCTGGAGGCTTCAGTTTGAGCCGAACGTCGTTACGTCCACTCATTGTACAGTCTATGGTCCAGGTTTGTTTAAAACCAAAGAATCAAACTGAAAACTGTTTGTTTAATATTAATTCCTGAATAAAACTTCACCAGAATAATACCAAGAATTCACCTGCAAGTTTTAAGGAAAGTTTCAAATACAAAAGGAAAAATATGAGACACAAAAAGAGAGAGTAAAGCCAAACAGACCACGGCTGAACCAAAGTTAAAACTAGAACCTAAAAATCACCATTTTTGCTTCATGTGGAAGTTTCACATTCTGCAGTTTATTATTTTATTCTGTCTATTTGTTAAAAATGCTAGTTGATTGTGTTCTTCTTTTATTCTCTTTTTTATTGTATATTTTTATGTATTTATTATTCTCATTTCTATGATTGGGCTAATTTTGTCCCACTCATGTTTTACATGGGTTGAATGACAATAAAACTCCTTGAATCCTTGAATCCTTTAATATGGAACTTTTCTTTAAAAATTTTGGCTCTTAATCTGAAACTTTTGGCTTATAATAATAATAAAAAAAAGATATTTGTCTCATATGTTGAGTTTTTTAAGTCTTGAAATTTCAACTTTGTGTCTCGTAATTCTGACTTTCTTGTCATTCTCACTGTCACTAAGTGTCTCCTCAGTGTCTTTTTACTGCCCCCCTCTGGTGTGGAGGTGTAGTGCAGTATTTTTTTTTTTCTCCACACGTCTTAAAGCTTCTTTTACCTTCGTTCGTTACCATGACGACTTCATCCTAATTTATCCCCAAATCAGAGCAGTGATGAGGTTTGAAGTTTCTCCTGCTGCAGTTTCCTGCTGTTTGCTGAGAAATGAACCCACAGAGGATAAACAGATTCAAGAGCTCGGGGTGGGGTGGGGGGGGGGGGGGGGGGGGGGGGGGGGGGGGGGGGGGGGGGGGGGGGTGGAGGTCGTTTGGCATCCCATAATCCCACAGAGGGAATTGAAACGAGTGAATGGTCTGAATTGAAAGAGCTGAGGAGAAAAACTCAGCTTGAAGGATCATTATGTGAGAGGACGACACAGCCGTAAAGACTCATCCAATTTTATGGACGCACGCGGCTGAGACATTAACGCAGCCGTCTCATTCATACACACACACACACACACACTCACTCAGAGACAGCGTGTGTGTGTGTGTGTGTGTGTGTGTGTGTGTGTGTGTGTGTGCAGCTAAACGTGCTCCTGTAAATTAAATTATCTAACACCACGTCTGTAAATAACTCAGCATTAAGTCTCTTAATGTACAGTTCTGACAGAGGCTGCATTCAATCACACACACACACACACACACACACACACACACACACACAGACTCTTTGAGACAACAGTTTATTATTTAAATGATGAAGATTTATCTTGGTGCAGACGTGAGGAGAAGATTTAAACTGAAACAAACTCAAAGTGACAAAATGATCAATGTTTACATCCTGAGGTGAGGTTTTTTTTTTTTTTTTTAAGAAGTTTAATTTCATAATTTCAACTCTTTATCTAAGAATTTTGGCTGTTGTATTATTTTGATGTTTTATCTCAAAACGCTGTTTTATTTTTCAGATAATTTTAAACTTTTTGATCCATGAACTTTTACTCTAAATCTCAAGATTTGGAGTTCTCTTCATAAAATTGACTTTTTATTTTTACAACTTTGAATTTTCAAATTTACAATTTCAACTCCTTATCTAAGAATTTAAACTTTTTTATCTCAAAATTCCCACCATTGATCTCATAATATCTCAAAGATGTGATTTTTTTACCAGGTAATTTTGACATTTGAACCCTAAATTTATGTTTTGATCTCAAAATTTCCACTTGAATCTGATGATCTAACTTTTTATCTTAAAATGTTTTCTTTTTTCCAGATAGTGTTTGACTTTTTATCTCAAAATTTGGAAATTTCCCTCATAGTTTTGACTCCAATATCTTTAAATTGTGACTTTTCTTTACAACTTTGAAATTTCAATCTATAATTTTGACTCTGTATCGAAAGTTTCTTGAAATGCAAATAAGGTCTTTAAAGTCTTATTTGTGTATTTTTAAAATTGTTTTAACCCTGCCTGAAATTTGGTATTTTAATATCAGTTAAATTTCGCCAAAATTATTTGGCGACCCCCAGAAATCATCTCATGACCCCCGTTGGGGTCACGACCCGCAGGTTGAGAAACGCGGGTTTAAAAGACCAGTTCAGACCAATCAGAATCAAGCATCTTACAGTAAAAAATAAACTTTTTATCTGCTTTTTGAAGTTTGTTTGTTAGATGTAAAGGTAAAAAATAAAAACAGCTGTTATCCCACTTTGTGTTTTTTTTATAAAAGAAGAAGAATCGACTGAAAAGAAACGTTTGAAGTGTTGGTTCAAAGAGAGGACGGTTACAAATGAACATGTCGAGCGTCTGTTCAACAGAAAGTTTTTGTTTTTCTGATTGAATTTGAAACTAAAGGAAGGTCAAACACTCTTCAGTCTGAGAGGAAGAGAAAATAAACTGTTTCCATGATGAGATTCTGAAATGATGTCAGACGAATAAAAATAAAAACAGAAACTCATTTCCAACACGCTGCTCTCTCTTTTTTATCGTTGAAATGATTCATTGGCTGCGTCCGACCCTCAGGACTCATCAGACGTCATTAATCTTCGGTTTTACTCCTGGATGAGTTCATCACCGTTTATTCGTTTTTATCCTCAGACTCAGAAATCATCTGAACCGTTTCCATCAAAACCTGATTCTCTGAGCTCTTCTGCTTCTCAAAGGATGTTTTCCAAACTTCTTATTTTCTGAAATTAATTACTTTTCATTTTGGAGTTAAACTCTGATATTAGAGTTTAATGATGTGGAATAAAAAGCTGAATATCCAGACGCTCTTTTCTTCAGGCCTCAGGCTGTTTTCTCTCTCTCGCCAACGTTTCATGGATTTTATTGACAGAACAATAAACTGAGGACGATCACAGCAGCTGTTTGGCTTCACTTTGTCCGTCTGTGGGTCCATGTGTCTTTAACTGTGAGACCCCAGAGTTAGTGAGACGACCTCTGACTCCCAAAGTGGAATAAAAACAGTCCTCTTGGGACAAAACACAGCCGAAAAAGTATTTTGGCTTCTTGAGCAAAAGTATGTGCTATGTTGTCCTTTTGGGATCCAAAATGTGTGCTTAAGTGTCTTTTTTGGAGCCAAAATATGTGGTAAAATGCACTTTTCACAGGCCAAAATATACATCAAATTCCCCTTGTGGGAACCAAAAACAATCTTAATTTCCCTCTCAGGAGCCAAAACACATGCTTTGGTGCCCTCTATGGAGCCAAGATCCCTGGAAATTATTATCTTGGTAATCAGAGCAAAAGCTTAAAGAATTACCAGTATCTAAAAACAGGGTTACCACCAAAAATAAAAAAGGCAAAAATAATAAAGTGGTAAGCTCTCACCTGCCCGACGACTAACTGAAGAGAGTGCTCAGAACTAAGTTAGAACAAAACCAAACAACAGTGTTTAAACAAAATACTACCAGACACAAAAAGGTCACTAGAAACAAAACTATAAATCAAACATACCACACCTCATGGATGAGCAGATCCCGGACGAGCCCCCATTTGTTACGCCCCAACTATAAGTGGCCCTTTGGGACTAACAACAATCCAGAAAAGATTCACGTAAAATATACTGAAACACAGTTTAAACAATACAAAAAGACAGACAAAACAGACAAAACAGACAAAAAAAGCACTAAAGTGCCAACCGGGCAGCCGAAACCAAGCGCAAGTATCGTATTGAGAGTCCGATCTGTGGAAAATGCTCTTATGGAGCCAAAACACAAACTAAAGTGCCTTTTTTTGGGAGGCAAAATGAGCATCGAAGTGTCCTCCTGGTTGGTAAAACACACCAACCTGCCTCCTTGGCTGTTTTAATTATAATAAAACATCTTCTAGGAGCCAAAACATGAGCTGGAAGTGCTTTTTTTTTTTACTTCAGTCTTTCAAAAGTCTGCCGGCCTCTGATTGGCTGATGAGTGGTTTGTGTTAACGAGCAGATGAACAGGTGTTTCTAACAAAGTCGACCCTGAGCGTGTTTCTCTGCGACCTCCTGTTCTCACACCGTGACCTGACAGACGGCGAGATCCTGCTCTCCGACCTCGCCCGTTAACCTTCGCCGTTCGAGAGCCGTGATGTTCATTTCCTGGTCGTGACCCTTTTAAAGAAAAACTTCTCTGACAGAAAAAATCTTCACCCTGAGACTCAAACTTTGTCGAGTTCAGGCGAGAAACTTCTGAACTTACACAACCTGAACAATTTGAGAGGACGACAAAAAATATCCTCAGACGGACGCTAACGAGCCGTCTGAGGCTGAGACGGAGGCGTTTAGTCCGGCGCCGACAGGTCGATGTGTTTCTGACAGAAGCTGCTGTTCTCAGGTCGGTTAAAGTCACAGAGAAGAAGAAGAAGAAGAAGACGAAGAAAGTGCTGGTTCAGCAGAGAAAGTCTGATCTCAGAGTTCATAATAAAAACTAAAGAGTTGAATAAATGACGGCGGTGTGAAGTTCAGCTCTCTCAGATATGAAACAGAAACCGTCTTTGATTTGTGTCCAGGATTTAGTGCCATTTAAAATAAAACGCCATCGTCCAAACTGTTGACTCAGTGTCTTTTTTAATAGTCGCAGACATTACTTTTTATGGCGCCGGGATCCCTGCCAAGGCTAAATGGTGTCATCCTGATCCAATCCTGAGCCAGCGCTCGTTACCTGCACTCACAGGTGATGTCACCCCCCGATTCATCACCTACCACTGCTGATAAACTCCTGAAAAAACATTAAACCAGTGTAAACACCACGAGAAAGAAGGAAGTTTTCTCCTCTCAGCTCTGATGCTGAGATTCGGATCAAACTGGATATTTTTTCATGCTCAGGTTTATCAGAGGTTCCCATCAGTCCAAAAATCAACAGGCCTTTTATCAGGAAGCCCCAAATATCAAATATTCACTCAGGTGAAGACAGAAGTTTTAGAGGAAGTAAATTAAGCTTTAAGAGCGTTGAAAATAAAGCACTACACTGCTCTCTTGGGAGACAATATGTCCACTAAAATGCCTTCTTGGAACCAAAACAACATTACAAATGCAGAATAAATGATGGTTACAACATAATAAACTGCCCTCCTGGGAGCAAAAAAAAGCTACAGCGCAGCTACAGAAACCAAAATCTGCAAAAGTGCCCTCTTGGGAGCCAAACAAGTTAAAATACCCTCTTTTGAAATGAAACACTTCTTCTTACTTGCTCTCCTTGTTGCAGAACTTGGTCCAACCTGCCCTGCTGGGAGCCAAAACTGAAACTGAGATGCTCCTCTGGTTGCAAACCGACGTTTATCAGCCCTTTTAGCTGGTTGCCGCACAATGAGTACAAGCATGTACTTAAATTCACTTTTGGAAGCCGAAATGCAGTGGACTCTTGGGAGCCAAAACATGCTAAGGTGCCCTTTCAGAAGCCGTTATACTCAAAGTGTCTTCCTCTGAGACAAAATACTTGCAAAAGTGCACTTTTGGAAGAAAAAACATGTGCCAAAATTCATTTTTGGGAGTCAAAACATGTGCCAAAGTTCACTTTTGGGAGTCAAAACATGTGCCAAAGATACTTTTGGGGGTCAAACATGTGCCATAGTTACTTTTGGGAGCCAAAACATGTGCCAAAGTCCACTTTTGGGAGTCAAAACATGTGCCATAGTTACTTTTGGGGGTCAAAACATGTGCCAAAGTTCACTTTTGGGGGTCAAAACATGTGCCATAGTTACTTTTGGGGGTCAAAACATGTGCCAAAGTTCACTTTTGGGCGTCAAAACATGTGCCAAAGTTCACTTTTGGGCGTCAAAACATGTGCCAAAGTCCACTTTTGGGAGTCAAAACGTGCCAAAGTCCACTTTTGGGAGTCAAAACATGTGCCAAAGTTCACTTTTGGGAGTCAAAACATGTGCCAAAGTTCACTTTTGGGAGTCAAAACATGTGCCAAAGTTCACTTCTGGGAGTCAAAACATGTGCCAAAGTTCACTTTTGGGAGTCAAAACATGTGCCATAGTTACTTTTGGGGGTCAAAACATGTGCCATAATTCATTTGTGGGAGTCAAAACATGTGCCAAAGTTCACTTTTGGGGGTCAAAACATGTGCCAAAGTTCACTTTTGGGAGTCAAAACATGTGCCATAGTTACTTTTGGGAGCCAAAACATGTGCCAAAGTTCACTTTTGGGGGTCAAAACATGTGCCAAAGTTCACTTTTGGGAGTCAAAACATGTGCCAAAGTGCTCTCTTGGGAGTTAAAACATGTGCCAAATGCACTTTTGAGCCAAAACATGTGCCAAAGTTCACTTCTGGGAGTCAGAACATGTGCCAAAGTTCACTTTTGGGAGTCAAAACATGTGCCATAGTTACTTTTTGGAGTCAAAACATGAGCCAAAGTTCACTTTTGGGAGTCAAAACGTGCCAAAATTCATTTTTGGGAGTCAAAATATGTGCCAAAGTTCACTCTTGGGGGTCAAAACATGTGCTTTAGTTACTTTTGGGAGCCAAAACATGTGCCAAAGTTCACTCTTGGGAGCCCAAACATGTGCCCTAGTTAATTTTGGGAGCCAAAACATGTGCCAAAGTTCACTTTTGGGAGCCAAAACATGTGCCAAAAATCACTTCTGGGAGTCAAAACATGTCAAGTTCACTTTTGGGGGTCCAAAGTTCACTTTTGGGGGTCAAAACATGTGCCAAAGTTCACTTTTGGGGGCCAAAACTTCAAAATGTAGACTTTTGTCGTCTTAAAATTTTGACCTTAAATGAGAAAGTTTGGACTTTTTTCAAATGGTCTTAAACTGATTTCTTAAACTTAAGAAGCTTCATCTTAAAATCTTGACTTTTTGTCTCAGAATTTTGTCTTTATTTCTCTAAATTTTCTCTTTTAGTATTATACATGTGGAAGTAGCAGGTAGTGCCTCGCTCTCTGAGGAAACTCGTCTTTCTGACGGTCTGTCGCCTTTTCTCGCCTCCGCTCCGCCGCTGGCACACGGCGCCCTCCTCCACAGGAAGTCTCTGGGTTTTGGCCTCGTTTAGACCCGGTCCCGCCGCGGCGTGCAGAGATCTGCTGCTCGGTTTGGACCTGATATTTTCACGGCGCGGGCGTTTGACAGAGACTCAGCTCTGGCAGAGATTAACAGGACGATCATTCGCCGTTAACAGCTTGATCTCGTGCTCCAGCTGGTCTGGAGAAGCACCAAATCACCGCCATCCCCGCCGCCGCCATCCTGAGTCTCTGGCTGCTCCACGCACAGCAAACTGTTGAGAGGACGGCGGCCAAAACGGCGCCGGATCAGACGTCGTGCTGCTCTTTGAGTCCAAACACAGGCAGAATAAAAGACGACAGACACAATAATGAGCGTGTGTGTTTTGGTTCGGAGCAGATTTACGGTTTGTTTCCTCGCCGCCTGAGTCACAGTCACAGTCAGATCAGCTGTCGCCTCTTTGGACAATTAAGCTGCTCTCAACACTGATGATGTCACTTCCTGTTTGACTCTGTGAGGCCTTTAACTGACTTTCTGAGGTTCCAGTTTTATCTTTTTTTAACTGAAATATTCATTTTTTTATTTCAAACTTTAGTAGCTCATTTGTTTGTTTCTCTGATTTTACATCTTTGAAAGCCAGAATGTTGGTATTTTTGTGCTTTTATTTATCTTCAGCAGTGATAACAACCCTTTATATTGATTTATTACAACCATTAATAACAATCTTCTCCCTACTTATATAAATATGACGCATACACATAGTGGCACTTATGAATCTCTTTGTTTCAAGGCCATGTGGGGACTTTTTAAATGATCTACAAATTATCTCTGAGAGGACACCTTTGAGTATAATGGCTCCTTAAAGGGCACCTTAGCATGTTTTGGCTTCCAAAAGTGAACTTATGCACATGTTTGTCACCCATAAAAACACTTTGGCACATGTTTTGGCTCCCAAAAGTGAACTTATGCACATGTTTGTCACCCATAAAAACACTTTGGCACATGTTTTGGCTCCCAAAAGTGAACTTATGCACATGTTTGTCACCCATAAAAACACTTTGGCACATGTTTTGGCTCCCAAAAGTGAACTTATGCACATGTTTTGACACCCAAAAGTGAACTTATGCACATGTTTGTCACCCATAAAAGCACTTTGGCACATGTTTTGGCTCCCAAAAGTGAACTTATGCACATGTTTGTCACCCATAAAAACACTTTGGCACATGTTTTGGCTCCCAAAAGTGAACTTATGCACATGTTTGTCACCCATAAAAACACTTTGGCACATGTTTTGGCTCCCAAAAGTGAACTTATGCACATGTTTGTCACCCATAAAAGCACTTATGCACATGTTTTGGCTCCAGAAAGTGAACTTATGCACATGTTTGTCACCCATAAAAGCACTTTGGCACATGTTTTGGCTCCCAAAAGTGAACTTATGCACATGTTTGTCACCCATAAAAACACTGTGGCACATGTTTTGACTCCCAAAAGTGAACTAATGCACATGTTTGTCACCCATAAAAACACTGTGGCACATGTTTTGACTCCCAAAAGTGAACTTATGCACATGTTTGTCACCCATAAAAGCACTTATGCACATGTTTTGGCTCCAGAAAGTGAACTTATGCACATGTTTGTCACCCATAAAAACACTTTGGCACATGTTTTGGCTTCCAAAAGTGAACTTATGCACATGTTTGTCACACATAATAACACTTTGGCACATGTTTTGGCTTCCAAAAGTCAACTTATGCACATGTTTGTCACCCATAAAAACACTTTGGCACATGTTTTGACTCCCAAAGGTGCATTTGGCACATGTTTGTCACCCATAAAAACACTTTGGCACATGTTTTGACTCCCAAAAGTGAACTATGGCACATGTTTTGACTCCCAAAAGTGCATTTGGCACATGTTTGTCACCCATAAAAACACTTTGGCAGATGTTTTGGCTCCCAAAAGTGAACTTTGGCACATGTTTTGACTCCCAAAAGTGAACTTTGGCACATGTTTTGGCTCCCAAAAGTGAACTTTGGCACATGTTTTGGCTCCCAAAAGTGAACTTTGGCACATGTTTTGACTCCAAAAAGTGAACTTTGGCACATGTTTTGACTCCCAAAAGTGCATTTGGCACATGTTTGTCACCCATAAAAACACTTTGGCAGATGTTTTGGCTCCCAAAAGTGAACTTTGGCACATGTTTTGACTCCCAAAAGTGAACTTTGGCACATGTTTTGACTCCCAAAAGTGAACTTTGGCACATGTTTTGGCTTAGTTTCTGTTTTGGCTCCCAGCAGCAGGGCAGGTTGGACCAAGTTCTGCAACAAGGAGAACAAGTAAGAAGAAGTGTTTTATTTCAAAAGAGGGTACTTTACTGTTCATTTCACCTCCCAGGAGGGTATTTTAACTTGTTTGGCTCCCAAGAGGGCATTTTTGCAGATTTCCGTGTCTAAGAGGAGCGTGCTGTAGCTTTGCTCCCAGGAGGGCAGTTTATTATGTTGTAACCATCATTTATTCTGCATTTGTAATGTTGTTTTGGTTCCAAGAAGGTATTTTAGTGGACATATTGTCTCCCAAGAGAGCAGTGTAGTGCTTTATTTTCAACGCTCTTAGAGCTTTATTTACTTTCTCTAAAACTTCTGTCTTCACCTGAGTGAATATGATTCCAAATTTTTGTGATGCTCATGGGAAATGGAGTCCTTAAAAGGGCTGAACGATTTTAGAAAAAGATCTAATTGTGATTTTTCTGACAGATACAATGATTTCAATTGGATTCACAATTTTCTTTAAATCATGCTTTAATGAGGTTTTCACAATGTACAGTAACATTTACAAACTTGACAGAAAATAACATCAAACCACTGAAACATCAGAAGCTTTTACTCTAATGTGAGGATGAAAATGAAAACTGAAGGCAAGAATTGTTTCAAACTTTTAAATAAAAGTTCAATATTTTAATACAAAAAGAGAAAATTTAGAGAAATAAAGACAAAATTCTGAGACAAAAAGTCAAGATTTTGAGATGAAACCTTTAAAGTTTAAGAAATCAGTTTAACATTATGTGAAAAAAGGAAGTAAAGATTCTAAGATTTAAGTTGAAATTATTAGAAATAAATACAGGGGCAAAAAAATAATATAATAAAAAATAAAAAGAAGATTTTTCGATAAGTTAATGAATTTTGACTCTTCTCAAAACCGAACACCCATTCCTGCTTTTTCTAAACCGGACTTTTTAAATAGTATTTTTAGTTATAAAGACTGAAGAACAGAAAGAGCTATCTTTGACTCTTAGCTTTTAGAAATGATGTAGTGCAAAATATTCTTAATTGTGTCAAGTTAAATTCATTAAAATCAACAATAATCCCAAGGAAAAAAGGATTTTTCCAACAGTCTCACACTCAAAGACAGAACCTGGGTCAGTCAGGAGCAAAAAAAAAAAATTGCAGCTTTAACGATCACATGATCACGATGTCTGAAATTGTGATTTCGATCAAAAAACGATAAATCATTCAGCCCTAATCTTTAACCAGATAAAAGACAGATTCTGTCCACAGGTGTCGCTGCAGTTGAGGCCGAACATTAAGACGTCACAGAGACTTTAAAAGACGAGTCCTGTCTCTGAGCGTTTGTTTCTGAGCAGCTCGAGGTTTGTTTTTTTTTCCTCTTCTCTCCTGGAGTCGCGTTGGTTACTGGTCGTTTTCCAGCTGCGATCAAATAACTGGAAGTTAGCTCCGCTCATCAATCCAGGGCTAATGGGCTGTGGAAAGTGCAGCAGCGACTGTTATCACACTGGAGAGGGAACTTGAGGATTTCTGGGCTCAAACCCAGACGCGGAGGGCAATTTGGCTTCGATTTCCATCGGCGCGCGCCCCCATTCAGCTGATGGACAGCGAGAGCGACATTTTTCAGCACAACAGGCTCGGAAATAGCCGAAAAAGGAGCTGAGGGCGACAGAATTACCCCCCCCCCTTCCCCCGTGAGTCTGAATTAACCAGGATCCGTGTCTGTGGTGAAACTTTTCACTTCTAACTTCATCTGGGCTGGAAGCCTGCGAGTGACGAGCGCTCACTTCTAATGCATCCAGCTCCGATTCGAGCAGAGATTAGTCACCTCTCTGCGCCGCCACAAATTCAATTTTGGAAATGAACCCGGAGCTTCACAGCACGGCGGCGAAACAGAGAGTTAAAATAAGGACACCAGAGGGAGAGGAGATAAAAGAGCAGCAGGTAAAGTAACACAGGTGAGAGAGTCAGAGTCTGTGAGAGCGGATTTAATCCCACAGATAACTTTCACCCAGACGACTAATTCAACACCTTCACTTCAAGAGAGAAGAAAGAAGTTTGATGTGAGAGAGATTCACGGGCTCAGACGAGTTTATTAATAGAGAGAAATACTTTCCAAATGAAACAGAGACAGACTTCTGGCTTATCGCTCAGTTAGAGGACATTAACTGGACAGACGGACGGATTTCTGCAGAGACTGTTCGTCACTAACCACAGAGGAAGAAAAAAATCTGGAATAAATACTCGGGTTTCAACAGCTGCAGTTCCCTGACTGTCCACCAGGGGCTGATGTCACTATTTGTTTATAAAAAAAAATAAAAACAGATCTGAAATAGAAATTAAAGTTTGAAAAAGAGACTCAGAAATGTAGAATATTAGAATAATGAACAGCTCAAATCCAGAACTGATGGTAAAAAGAAGATTATACCAGTGAAGCCTATAGCAGTCTAATGTCGCTTTTCCACTCTACAGTTCCAGCTCTACTCTACTCGTCTCTACTGGGTTTGTTTATCTTTTCCTCTAGCCCGACTACAGACTCACGGTGGGCGTGGATCTTATAACACAGCTGCGCTAAAGTGCTGCGCAGAAGTGCGTGCATGTTCATCTATAACGCCACACAAACATCATTTTGTACTAACATATGTGCCACCGTGGTCTTTAAAGGAAAAAAAAAAAGCTTTAAAAAGATTTCATTAAAGTAATACAGCGGCTCAATGTGGGTCGTCATGACAACGGAGGTAAACAACAGCCTGGTGCTGCTGCACGCGGAGGAAAACGAAGGAGCTGCTTCCTGACATCAACTCTTCCCTGGATCCAGTGAGATCACTTTAATTTTTGATTTTTGGGCCTGGTATAGCAGAGATTTGTTGTTGATCAATCATTCTTCTTTGAACTGGTTTTCCTTTTTGGTTCCCTGTGGAAAGTTTATAGTACAAACAATCAGAAAAAAACATGTTTCCATTCACTCTGTTAACTATGACATCCAGGACACTCAGTCAAACAGTTAATTTTTATGTCAAAATCTAAACTTTTATCTCATAACTTTGACTTTTTATCTTAAAAATTGGACTTTTTATCTCCGAATTTGGACTTTGACACGTCACATTATTTATTTTTTATCTCATAATTTAAACTTTTATCTCATGATTTTGACTTTTTGTCTTAAAAATTTGACTTTTTATCTCAGAATTGGGATTTTTATCTTCCAATTTCAACTTTCTCATCTCTAAATTTGGAGTTTTAATCTCAGAATTGGTTCTTTGACATCTCAAATAATTCACTTTCATCTCACAATTTTGACTCTTATCTCCTTATCTAAACCTTTATCCCATTATTTTGACTTACTCATCTCAAAATTTTGACTTTTTATGTCAGAATTGGGACTTTGGACATGATGGATTAATGGACTGATTGGTGCTTAAAGACTCTCGTGGCAGACAGATCGCTCCTGCACCGACCAACTTTGATTTAATTTAAAAGACTCTTTAAAGCCAACTATCTTTGCTGTTAACTTCTTTTTGGTTTAAAAAGGACTTTTAACTTCTTTAGGAATCATGAAGGAGCATTTTAGGGCTGTATTTTGTCTTCATTCAGTCTGGTTCTGTGCCGTCAGGTTTAAATGTCATTAAAAACCCGTCGCTGACTTATTCCTTTGCCTCTTGTAAGTGATTTGTTCAGAGTCAGAAGCTGCAGAGACGACATTCTCTGACCAATGAGTGACCGGCAGTCCGTCCACGTCACCTTTTAGTATC
>RPOG01003362.1:39715-65710 GCA_008086565.1 Thalassoma bifasciatum
TCTTGCACCAAAAGTTATCGTGTATTGAAAATAAATCTGAAACCAACTGACTTTTTATTTTTCCAGCTGGTGTAAAAACTGCGTCCTCATTACCCACGTAGGCTGTTAGTGTAAAATAAAAAGTGATAAATGATTTAGGGGCTTTTATGAATTTGGTAAAAGTAAACAGCTCTTTCATGATGAAGTGAGCAGATTTACCGCTGTTTCTTTCCTGTCACTTCACTTTTATCTCTGGGACCGTTTCACATTTTTGTTGTTGTGTTGTAGTTGAGCTGATTTATTCCAGTAGGTGTCAGTAATTCACCTCAACCTGAGCGCCCCCAAACTGACAAACGCCATTAGCGCCGTGCATTGTGGGAAACAGTACGCCAGGTAGACTGGTCCGTTACAGACTGAGAAATTTTCCCGGATCAGTAGAAACATCCGGGATCTTGTAGTTTACTACAGATCTACCAAGTTTTCACAAACTGATACTACAAACTGAATTTCAGCCGAAGTAGGAGGAGGTTTGGAAAACAGCCCTGGTGTTTACACTGAATGCACCTTCAGCAGCTGTCGTTGTCAGGTTTGCACTTGGCCATTTAAGTGGCCACAATGAAGCCAAAATGCACACGAGCAAAGCTGAGTCTGACGTCACGTTTCCACTGAAAACTCCTGTTTGCTGTTCACATGGCAACAGTGACCACAGCGTTTCTGAACAACACCACTTTGAAGGCTATTTTCCAAAATTTCTATTCTGGGGTCGGCTACAACATCGTTTACGTGTTAAACAAGAGGCCGAAATATAATATTACCTTCGCTTTGCAGCCTGAAACCATTGGTGCGATAACTGCCCATAAGCCACAAAGAGGAGGGAGAGAATAATTAATATTCAGTGGCTTTTCTAACACCACCAAACGAACACCTCTTGGTTTTTTGTGCATATCTTAAAATACTTGCACAAAACTTTGCAGCCACAAACATCCTGCTACAGTCTTGTGTGATGAGAAGAAACTATTTAATAATTTTTGACTGACCAAAGACGTTTCGATGAGTCCGTCTTTGTCCCAATGAAGATTAAAATGTAATAACAATCTTTGATCAAATTGGAAATTTTTATTATTATGAATGAAAACACAAAAGCTTTTCTGTCTCATGGTTAGTGGTTGGTGAAGACATTTATTAACAACTGTGTTTACTTAAGCCTCCAGTTCCTGTGAATTCTTGCTCTGTCTTGCATGAACTGCAGGTTTCAGATCTCCCCAGAGTGGCTCAATGATATTGAGGTCAGGAGACTGAGATGGCCACTCCAGAACCTTCACTTTCCTCTGCTGTAGCCAATGGCAGGACCCAAATGTTGTCTTTTCATCTAAAATCTTTCACTTTTTAATTTCAAGACTATGACGTCTTCTCTAAAATATCAACTTTTTATCTCAAATTTGACCTTCAACTACATTTTTTCCCTCAATTTTTGTCCATTATCTCAAATATTGGTCTTTTCTCAAGGTTTGACGTTTTGCTAATTTTGACTTTTATCTCAAGAATTTGAATTTAAAATCTCAAAACCCAACTTTATGCCTCAGATCTTGACTTAATTATCCCAAATTTAACATTTTGTCCAAAAATTTTGACCTAATCGTGTCAAAATTTGTCTTTACACTCAAAGTTTTTGTGTGTGTGTGTGTGTGTGTGTGTGTTGGGGGGGTTATCTCAAAATCCTAATTTTTTTTCTCAAAATTTTGAGAATAATTTCAATTTTTTTTCTTTCATCCAAAAAAAATGGATTTTTTCCCCCTCGTTTTTTTTCTTTTTTGCAAAATTTCAACTTTTCGCTAAAAACTTTGACTTGTCCTTGTGAGACTGAGATGGCCACTCCAGAACCTTCACTTTATTCTGCTGTAGCCAATGGCAGGTCCACTTGTCCTTGTGTTTTGGATCATTGTCATGTGTGAACGTCCAAGTACGTCTCATGTGCAGCTTCTGGGCTGATGAGTGTAAATTTTCCTCCAGTATTTTCTGATAACATGCTGCATACACTAATTTTTCTTTTCAATAAATGTCTTCACCCAACCAGAAATGTTTATTTTGCAAAAGAAGGAACGTTAAGTGAAGGTTTTCTCCGATAAGAACAGAGAAGAGGTGAGTTCAGCTGTTTTCAGGACACCAAGTTTAGGCTGAAGACCAATCTGCAACAAAACCAAAAAACGAGCCAACCAGAGCGTCAGTGTTTATCTGGAGCTAGAGATGTCAAATAAAGGTCAAAGGTCATTTCTTACCTCTAACGTCCACCTCAGAAACACGTCCCACTGTGCGTTTTTCACCCCGACAGTAAGCGACGCACTGATAGCGCCCGCTGTCCTCGCTGGTCAGGTTGAAAATCTCCGTCTCCACCCGCCTGAGTCTCCTGCCTCCGTCAGAGCGAGTATCTTTCACCGTGGTCTGGTACTTCCTGGGGTCTTTCAGCTCATTTTCCCCTTTTTCCCCCAAATGCCAGCAGACGTGGAGCGGGTCGCAGAGCTCAAAGTAGTACGGGGCTTCACAGGAAAGTTTCACAGATGAGCCCAGGAACCCAGGTATCGTGAGGCGTTTAGACCGGATCTCCACGGCGTCTGGATAAGGCGGAGAACCTGAGCAGAGGGGAAAGAAATGTTCAGTTTCTTTATTGTGTGGGATTGTACAGCAGCTCAAGATTAATAACCAGGAAGCATTGATGCACAAAATAAAGACGTTTGGGTCAATGAGGTGACGTCCCCTTTTTTTGTGTCTGAGTGCAATATTTCCTTCCATCATGAATTGAGTATTTCATCACATGTATTTCTTTATTCTATGAAACCTGTGTTATTTGAACACATCTTTAAACTATTAAAATATAACATGTTTTTTTGTGTTTTGGTTCCTCAAACCCCCAAAATGTCAGGTGGTGCAACCGTCCTGACAAGTATCCACAGTAATTAAACTCTAAAAATTGAATGTCAGTTATTGTAAATGGAAAATAAAAATACAGTGGCATTNGTGAAATGTTATTTTAACATCAAATTATTGATCTTATTCACAAATAAAAGAAATGAAACACACAAAATGAAAATGTATGAGTCACTACAGACACTTGAGAGATACTTGCCAATAATTTCACACAGAAAAAATAACAGGAACATATAAATATATTTTCATATATTTGGTTGCACCACCTGACATTTTTGGGTGCTCAAATTAAAAATACTAAAAAATAATGAACCTAAAAACTTTGAAATGTTGGTCAACTACTGAAATCTGTTAGAAAACATAATTCTTCGCTCAGAAATATATTTTTATACATTTTCAAAGAACTTTTTAAAAATAAGTTTTTAGACCTTCTTTTTGTCATTGACCCGTTTGCCTGGGGCAGAAAAACGTCAGATTTCATTTTGTTTGAGAAGCAAAAACTTACTCGCATTGAACTGTTCTCTCAGCTCCTGAATCTGATTTTGGAGAGGAAATTTAATGTCTAACAGCTCGTCTCTGTCCAGGAGCAGAATCAGGTCTGTGATTTCCTCAACAGACATCATGGAAAAGTCACACTTGTCAGGACACACACCTTAAGGAAACAGAAAAAAAGACACACACACTTGTGAAGATGCTTATTTCAGCTGTTCAGAACATGTCCTGGCTGTTTGTTTAAGCTTGAGGAGGTGCAGCCTCCTCTATTCATGCACATATCCACAGGTGAGGCTGCTACAATCATGAGGAGCTTCACTGTTTAGCTTCTTGAGTCGGGAGAATCAGAATCAGAAATTACTTTATTGTCCCGTCAAGGGAGATTAGTGCTGCAGCCGGAACACACAAAGGACAAGAGACAATGACAAGACCCTTATATTTTATCTCAAAAATGTTGATATTATATCTCAAAATTTTGACTTTTTAGCTTATATTTTGACTTTTTATCTCAAAATTTCGACTTTTAATCTCAAAATATTCGCAATACTTTCACGGCCCGCCGGCGGGCCGCGGCCCACAGGTTGGGGTCGGGACCTTTTGGGGGGTCGCGAGACATTGATAGGGGGTCATGGAATGTGTCCCAAAATCGAAAACTATGAACATTTTATCCATTATTGTGAGAATAAAAGCAAAAATTGGGGTGAAAGATAATATAAAATTATGCAAACAGAAAATGTTTCATTTGTTTTTCACATTTCTTTGTTCAAGTTTGATGCCGTGAACTCAGCAAAGTGCACATTAGTCGGGAAATTTTCTATCGATCAGTTAAATTAAGTATCCTCAGGGAGGGTTTTGTTGGTTTTTGTCTGTTTTTGGATTGTCCAAATAGTGTTGTACCACAGCAGGGGGTCACCAGTCCCTAACGCTGCTATTTTGGGGGTCACAGGCGGAAAAGTTTAGGAACCCCTGCTCTATATCTCAAAATTTCAACTTCTCATCACATCATTCTGACTTTTTATCCCAAAAATTTTGTTATTTTATCTCAAAATTTTGACTTTTAATCTCAAAATATTCGCAATACTTTCACGGCCCGCCGGCGGGCCGCAGCCCACAGGTTGGGAATGGCTGTCCTAGACCAGGGGTTCCCAAACTTTTCCGCCTGTGACCCCACAAATAGCAGCGTTAGGGACTGGTGACCCCCTGCTGTGGTACAACACTAATGGACCAATCCAAAAACAGACAAAAACCAACAAAACCCTCCTGAGGATACTTAATTTAACTGATCGATAGAAAATTTACCGACTAATGTGCACTTTGCTGAGTTCACGGCATCAAACTTGAACAAAGAAATGTGAAAAACAGTTAAAAAAATTTTCTGTTTGCATAATTTTATATTATCTTTCACCCCAATTTTTGCTTTTATTCTCACAATAATGGATAAAATGTTCATGAACTGTTCATAGTTTTCGATTTTGGGACACATTCCATGACCCCCTATCAATGTCTCGCGACCCCCCAAAGGGTCCCGACCCGCACTTTGGGAACCACTGTCCCACACCATTGGTTCAAGACCTGTGGCTTAAGAGCACTGCTAGAGCCACAATTTGTAACATGACCTGAAATTAGGAGGAAATAAAAACAATTAATAAACCAAAATGTAACCAATGGTCAATAATGAAAGAATGAAAACGAGCTAATTAAGTAAATATGTCAGTAAATTAAGCCCCAGAACTTAAACTTGACCCTCGTTCTAATGGCTGAAACACAGGTTTTGGTGGAGGACAGTTCTTTTCGTCATTCTGACCCTGGATGTTGAGTCTGATTGAACTCACCTGAGTTTAATCGAAGCGCCACATTAAGAGTCGCCTGAACTATACACAACACGGCAAAGCTGACTCCAACCCAACAGGGGATTTTTGACCCTCCTACAAGTGAGAAAAACACACAAACAGACTCTTTCAGTCACGAACTCAGAGACAGTTCGTCAAACTATTTAATTCGTCTTTGAAAGTGTAAATTCATAACAGCTTTTTATTCTCCATCATCTTCTTTCTGTTGTTTCAAATATTACTTTTGCATCTTTTCTGCTACTTAAAGTGCATGTAATAACTTTAAAACAGCATTTATTTAGAATTGAGTTTGATTAATATAATGAAAAGTTATTTAATTGGTGATTTGTTCTTAAATGTGACTCAACAATAAGAAGAGAAGTGTTTTTTCTTACAATAAGTTCCTAAAGTTTCCTACCTGTGCAGCTTTTCTCTCTTTTTATCTCGGTTTTCTTCTTTCTATGAGCAGACGTTCTGTAATAATAATCCTCCGTCTCCATTTTCACTCAGGTTTTTTCTCCTGAAGCAGCTGAAGTTTCCTGCTGCCTCTCTGATGTCTGCATCAAAACTTTTCTTTCTGCTTTTAGTTCACCTGATGATGATGATGATGTCAGTGACTCCACCTCCACCAACCACAAAACTCAGAGACAACACAGCTCTGCAGCTTCTCCACAGGGGGGCGCTGTTTGCTGCATCATGAGGTATCACACAGACGTCACAGAGCTGAACACAACTTCTCTTTAAAGTCTTTTCATTGCTGGGTTTGTGGTTTTAATCTTTTGTCTGCATCAGTCAGAAGATCTTAAAGCAGTCAAAGTTACATGTGTGAGACAAACAAAGGCTGAATTTGACATTCAACGTCGCAGTAATTGGATGCATTGCTTGTGCGTCCTCACCAGTGGCGTGCACAACTTTATGAAGGACAGGGGCAGAAAGTTCTTCCCACTGAAGGGGCACTAAGTTTTTGCAGCCCAGGAGTTCGATTTATCATGTTCAAACCAGCTAAAAAGGCAGTGAAGTGTATCTGAAAAATATTGCCCTACAAAAGTATAAAATTGTGTCCTCTTTTATTTCAGTGATATTATGACACTGTAAACATGCATACGCCGACATTTATTCATGTTATTTTCCCGTATCATTTCCTTAAAATTATTCTCAGCTCTACAAGGGGGTGCACAAGCTGAAAAAGTTTGAGAAAAAAAGTTTCTTACTGCTGTAACAGGAAAGAAATGAGGATTATCGTTCTTTTTAGCAGCTCATAGAGAAGAATCAGTTTTACTTTGAGTTTAAAATCCAGATTAAAACTTAATGTGGAGCAAAAACACCTTTTTAAAAACTGTACAAATAAGAAAACAACATGACAGGACGAAGTGATGGAGGATCTTTGAGGTTCCTGAGATGTTTGTTGATGCTTCTTACAGGTTAAAACAGAGAGAAGAGATGACAGAGCAAAGTTTCTGTTGGTCAGAGGAAATGGAAACACACACACACACACACACACACACTTACGTATCCTCCACCCACCACATCACACACTCAGATCACACCTCCACCTCTGCAGCCTGAGGGTCGCACACTCACTCGCTCGCTCACTCGCTGCTTTCAGTTTTCTCAGACGTCTTTGACTCGTGAGTTTGTCCTCGCTTAATTCAGCTTTTAGACTTTTTTTTAGACTTTAGAAAATGTCTGGATCAGCTCTGATGCTGCTGCTGCTGCTGGTGTGTGTGTGCGTCTCATCTGCAGACGACAAAGGTTAGTGATCGACACAAACGCAGCCACTGATTGGTTCCCTGACCTTAACCTTCCAGCGACCGTGTGGGGTCATTTACGACCGTAGCCATATGATTTAACGAGCCATCTCTTTATTTTTTTTACCCAAATTTTCTTTCCTAGCACGAGTTTATCAGTCTACTCATCCAACACACTTCCACAGTTTTTTGCAGGGATCGGCCAATCAGTGTGGCAAATACATCACAAACACATCACAGAAGCTTTGGTTTTTAAACATTGGCTTTAAATTTTTATTCACATGTTCCACTTCTAATCAGTACTTTAAATTGTATTTCAGTGAACAGGTTAACAGGCCTAAAGCAGCAAGAGTTATTCTCAGTTTGACAGTTACACTTTTCAGGTATTTCAGTAATCTAAAGAATTTTGTTGATATCGTATTACACATATACAAACAACATGTTTGTGTGGGTTTTTTTTCAGACAGGTGGGGTAGTACGGAGCCCCTAAAGGGACAAGAAATGGTAAAAAAGTAATAATAATTTCACACGCTCACTTGAAACTTTCACGTAATCACTAGAAACTTCTAAGTGCTTACCTGAAACCATAGTGTGCACCAGAAATGCTTCAGATGCACACCTGACAGTTCTCTTCTCTACAAAATGACAATACAAGAGTTAGTGCGTGCGTATCATCACCTGTACCACCACGTCTGTTTGGACGTAAAGGATTCACCGCTTTGGATTGTGTGTTTGATTTTTGTAGAGGGACAGCTTCAAACATCTGGCCAGCTCTGTGGCTATCGTTGGATGGACACAAAATGTCACCTAAAACTTTTAGGTGACACCAGAAAAGGTTTCTAGTGCGCACGTGAAATTATTATTATTTTTTTTACCTTTTCTTGTCCCTTTAGGGGCTCCATAAAAAAGAGACTAAAGTGACTAAAATGGTCACAATTGGTGGCCAAAAGTATTTCATGAGTTGTCAGACTGTGACTAATGTTAATGTTCATTTCCAAAAATGCATTTGCTTTACAACACATAAGACAGGGAACCTAAAAATAATCACACAATAAATCGCAATCGCAAGGTAAATTCGTAACTTCTAAGTTTCTAAAGGTTCTTTATTTTTTTGGTAAATCACTTTTGGATTCACTTAAAAACATACAACAGCATCACAACCTTTTAAACATGAGAAACAGACCGACACAAACTTTATTTTTCTTTTTAACTAAAGAAAACAGCAATGAACACATACTGATATAAACCTCAATGATTTATTGCCCGCTTATTTACATTTTGTCTTTCTGTATTTTCAAGAGTTTTTTTGTTTTTTTTATAAATCTTACACTGTTAATCCACTCATTCTTCTTAAAAATGAAGCAGAAATAATTCTCCCTGTCTGAAATTCTGTCATTTTAAATTAGTTGCGTTTTTCTAAATTGATTTGGCGACCCCCAGAAATCATGTGGTGACCCCCGAGGTTGAGAGCATCTTCTTTAAGGACGAGAAAATCCTCTTAATGTCTGAATGAAGTTCTATTGTTAAAGAAAACTTGTTTATGGAGCCCACATGATGTTTCTGTGTCTTTTCTCTTCTCCAGACGTCGTAGAGATCCGGGCCAAACGTCGCTCAATAGCTGCGCGCAGAGGTTCATCGATCAAACTTTCCTGTAACGCCACGTATCATGTTGAGCTCTGTGACCCAATCCACGTCTTCTGGCGTTTGGAGGAAAGCACGGAGCTGAAAAACCCCAGGAAGTACCTGACCACGGTGAGCGAGACGTTTTCTGATGAAAGGAAGAGACTCAGACGGGTGGAGACGGAGATTTTCGACCTGAACGGCGAGGACAGCGGGCGCTATCAGTGCGTCGCTTACTGTCGGGGTGAAGAAAGTGCAGTGGGACGTGTTTCTGTGGTGGATGTTAGAGGTAAGCTGTGACCTTTGACCTTTATTTGACATCTCTAAGAAGCTGCAGATAAACACTGCCGCTCTCATGGAATCTGTTTGTTTTTTATTTTTTTGCAGATTGGTCTCAAGACTGAGCTCCGTCTCCTGAAAACAGCTGAACTCACCTCTTTTCTTTTCTCAGTGGAGAAAATATTCACTTTTATGATGTTTGTTTGTTTGTTTGTTTGTTCACTTGTTTTGCAGAATAAACGTTTCCAATGAGTCTCATTTATCACCCATCACTGCTTCTTGTATCATCATCTTTCGTTTCGTATACTCCTTAACGATTCGTGCAATCAAAAAAATTCTCTTGTTGTTCTTTCACCCAGTATGTGGTTATTACCGTAATTTCACTCAGGCGTTTAAGAAAACCCGCGAATAAACACACAGACGATGGAGCGAATAAAAACGGAACAGAGTTTTTCCAAAAACGGCAAAAAAGAAGATCATCCTGGTTATAAAACCTCCTCTGGAGTTTCTGCATGACCCTGAGAAAAAAGGAGCAACTTCATGAGAGAAAAAGGTAACGTCTAGTTTTTAATTCATATGCGTAATTTGATGCTTTAATTGTGTGGTGACTCTTTGGCAGGGGTGGAAGTAATCAATTAAAATACTCAGATTACTGTAATTAAGTAGTTTTTTGGGGTACTTGTACTTTTATGAGTAGATTTTCAAGTCTGTACTTTTACTTGTACTTAAGTAATCATTCTGCCATGTAATCTACTTAGTTACTTTTAAAATCATAGTTGAGTATCATTAATATCTGGACCTTTTATCTGCACTTTTGTAGCCAGTAAGGTGATTTGATTACAAAGAAGCCAATAAAACCAGGACATATGGATGAAAAACAAAACAAAAAAATATTAATGGATGTTAATGATTGATCGCTAGTTGATTTTGTGTTAAGAATTTAACCAGTTAAAAATATATTCATGGACATTCAACTGCACCTCATCTAATTTAGTTTTTTGTCTGCTGTCCTAGAAAAAGAAAGACAAAAAAAAAAAAAAAAAAACCCAATGAAAATGAGTGAAAAACACTTGTTTTCTATCTTATCAGTGATTAATGATTATTGATTGTTAGTGTTTTAACTATTGATAAAGAAAAACAAATTTAGAGGTGTTAGTGACATCACCAGTTAAAGTAACTAATAATCTGAGTAGTTTTTGAGTATTTTTCTAACACCTGTGCTTTTACTTGTGATTGAGTAATATTTTAGCGACGTTACAGTACTTATACTTAAGTACAGATTTTCAGTACTCTTTCCAACACTGCTCTTTTGGAAGGACGTACCAAGTCTTATTTGTACAATATGAACATATTTCAGTGTTGACGATAAACAGCAACCTTTTTAGAGCGTAGTAACGTCCTGTTGAGGTTTTTCTGTGGTCTCAGAAATGTATTTCCAGTTTTCTTTGTGCTGTATGAGCCTGATTTGAGGCTTGTATTGTTGCTAAACTTTATAAATACTGAACCATGCCTTGTTTTTACTGTACAATAGTCGTGAGTAGCTGAATATCTTTCTCCTCTTCTTCCAGTTTTCAGTTTTTTTTTTTTCAAAACGTCCGTCAGAGGGAGAAGCTGTGAGATGCTGGAGGATCTGATGATGCTGTCAAATACATATTTTTTTACAAAATAAGAGAAAAAATCTCTTTAACATTAGTGTACACAAGTTTGTTAATGTTCAGATGTTTCGATCTCTTTGTTCAAAGTGTTTTTTCCTTCACTAGACCTCTTCTTTCTTCAGTTTATCTTGTTTTTATGACTTTTTTTCTGGTTGACCACTTTAATATTTTTCATTTTTTAATGATGCAATTTTTTCGTTACTTTTATTTCTCAGAGAGTGAGACACCACTGTAAAAAAAACATCTAGTTTACACAAAATACATCTCAAATTATATACAAAGGTATGATACAATGAGAATAAATAAAAGTCATTCATGATAAAAACATAAGTCAGGAAGGGGAAAACAAACAAAAAAAACAACAAAAAAAAACAAGGTGCACAGTTGAGCAATTGACAAACCCATTCAGATAAATAATCAAAAACAGAACCATAAGAAACTATTTTCGCCAGTTTAAAGTGTTTTTCTCTCACATAACATGCAGTAAATTGGAAATAACACCAGAAAATTCAAAGTATTCCAGAAACAATAGGCCTAAGCTTTTACTCCCAGGAGTTTTTTGACCGTTTTATGGTGAAGATGAGCAAAATATTCCAGGCAGGTGTTTTGGGGCTCATGTGTTTAAGGGTTAAAATCAGATTCAGAGGTTTTCTGTGCAGAAATAGTGTTGAAAAATAAGCGTAGAGTTTGTGGGGGACTCGTTTCATGACCTGACGGACGGACGCAGCAGCAGCAGGATGTTTGTGGTGACGAAGCTTCGTGCTCGTTTGTAAAGTGATGCATGAGAAACAAAGATGTAAAAGTTTGGAGCCTGAATTAGTCTCAGAGTGACTTCACCTCTCACTTCCTTCTCTCTGTGGTTCTTTTAAAAGTCTGAGAGATGTTTACTCCAGAAAAACAAAGCTTCTGTGTGAGGTGTGAGGTGAAGTGATGCTCCGGTGAAAATGTGGATGAATTCACTTTTTTTTTTTTTAATTCTCATTTTAGTTTTTTAATTCAGATCTGAAACAATGACAGAGGCTGAAACTAAAGTGAGAGTCAGAAACCTCAGGACAGGAAACTTCACCAGCGATGCTTCATGTTCACACTAAACCACACACACACACACACTGAGCCTCTGTTAGAGGATGTAAGCTCGGCCTCAAACAAAGAGTCAAATAACTGCAGCATTATTTACAGCAGTGGTTCCCAAAGTGGGGGTCGGGACCCTTTGGGGGGTCGCGAGACATCGATAGGGGGTCATGGAATGTGTCCCAAAATCGAAAACTATGCACAATTCATGAACATTTTATCCATTATTGTGAGAATAAAAGCAAAAATTGGGGTGAAAGATAATATAAAATTATGCAAACAGAAAATGTTTTATCTGTTTTTCACATTTCTTTGTTCAAGTTTGATGCCGTGAACTCAGCAAAGTGCACATTAGTCTGGAAATTTTCTATCAATCAGTTAAATTAAGTATCCTCAGGGAGGGTTTTGTTGGTTTTTGTCTGTTTTTGGATTGTCCCATTAGTGTTGTACCACAGCAGGGGGTCACCAGTCCCTAACGTTGCTATTTTGGGGGTCACAGGCGGAAAAGTTTGGGAACCCCTGATTTACAAGACAATAAAACATATACATGAGCTCAGGCTGTGACTCTGAGTTTGTGTGTTTGAATCCTGATCTATGATTTTACAGAATCGTTGACTTTGCTTGCCTAATGTGGCCACGCCCACTGAGTTACATAAAATCTGTTGATAACTTTTTATTATCAATGCGTCTGCTATACACGTCATAAGTCTGAAGAACATCCCCCCAAAAAATCTGTGGGATCATTTCATTCAAGTACAAACCCTGCAAGTTGAAAAATTCCAACTTTGATGTCTAGTTTCTAAACTTCTTGTCCAGTTGGCCTGATGAAATCCCGGACGAGCCCCCAATTTGTTACGCCCGGCTCTCAGGCGCACCAAATGAAGGAGACAACTCCAAGGTTTAAACCGGTTTAAGTTCGTTTTTTATTTATTTCATAAAGTAGGAAACTTACGAGAAATAAGTTGTAAACTTATGGGAATAAATTTGTAACTTAAGAGAATGATCTTGTGCGCATGGGTGAACCACACGGGCCGCCTGTTGTTGCCCTTGTCTGTTTTCCAACCTTTTTTGTAATTCATGACTTAATTTTTTTTTATCTTTATTACATTTATGACTTTTTCTCTCTTAAGTTTATCAATTTTTTCCTCTTAAGTCCCAAAAATTGTCAATATCTGAAACTTCACACCAGTTGCACGGTTTATCATCACACTTTCATCGTTTCACTTTGTTATTTCGCTTCTTCAAAATCAAACTGTGAATTAAAGAGAGCAAAATCAGTTTTGGTTTTAAAGCTTCAGTTTAATTTCATCAACAAAGAAAAGCAACAAAAGTTCAAATACAAACATCTGATGATTTAAAGACGCTTGAACTCACATTTTTTTTATCTTATGAAAGTCTTCGAGAAACTCGTTGGCAAAACAATGAGATTTAAGACTTCTAAAATCAGTTGTTCACACTTTATTGAGCTCATTACATCATTTAATAACATTTTAATTTCAAGATCACTGAGAGAAATAAAAACTTTAGAGCTGATTCCAGCCCAGAAACGTGTAAAAACTTTGTCTTTTCGCTTTAATTTGATGAGAAACTCTCTAAAGTCCTTCAGGAAAGATTGTTTCTGTAAAAGCAAAGTCAGCAGACAGTTGTTTTATGTTTCCAGGAGTAAAAGCTTCATCAGGAGCTCTGTGATTGTTCAGGTCTGATGAATTTACTCTGCAGAAAAACTCGAGGAACACACAGTCCTTCCTTTTTGTTCACCGTTTCCCTCAGGACGTAATCGTTGGTGACGCACAGGAAACCTGAATCCTCGAAGAGCTCGGTCAGAAACTCTGGGAGATAAACACACAAAAAAAAAAAGAGTTCAGTGCTTTCTTATCTTTAAATCTAAAAACGAACGATCATAAATCCTNAAACTCTCTAAAGTCCTTCAGGAAAGATTGTTTCTGTAAAAGCAAAGTCAGCAGACAGTTGTTTTATGTTTCCAGGAGTAAAAGCTTCATCAGGAGCTCTGTGATTGTTCAGGTCTGATGAATTTACTCTGCAGAAAAACTCGAGGAACACACAGTCCTTCCTTTTTGTTCACCGTTTCCCTCAGGACGTAATCGTTGGTGACGCACAGGAAACCTGAATCCTCGAAGAGCTCGGTCAGAAACTCTGGGAGATAAACACACAAAAAAAAAAAGAGTTCAGTGCTTTCTTATCTTTAAATCTAAAAACGAACGATCATAAATCCTGCAGCTCTGACCTTTGGAGAAGAAGAACGACCTGGTTCCGTCCTGACGAACGTAGAAGTTTTCTCCCAGTTTGCTGCCGGCTTTAAAGCGCAGCATGGCGTGATCGTTCAGGCCGTAATCTCTGAACAAAACCATTCCTCCAGGTTTCAGAACCTAAAAAAGAAACATTTCATAATTAAGAAATTAAATCTATCTTCTGCAAACTCATGGTAAGTGATGCATTGAAGAAACGTCTGCACTGAGTTTAGTTTATTGAGCTGTTGTGTCTGTGTCTATGATAATATTCTGAACCTTTTTGTGTTTGAAGTGAATATTTTGTAAAGTGCAAACAAATATAATCTATTAAACCCTGTTTCTGCCTAAAGAAATCAGCTTAGTCAGGTTTTGTTTCTCTTTTTGACCCACATTTGGTCAAAAAATTTGAGATAAAAGTTTTTTGAGATTATTTGAAAAAAATGATTAACATGAAAAAGTTGAAATCTTAACTTTTCATCTCAGTTTTTTAAAATGTGGGACTAAAGGATTTGCCTTTTAAGTTTGACTTTTTTTTTTTCTCAAATTTCAATTTTTTTTCTCGTAATTTTGATTTTATTATTCCATGTTTTTGGCTTTAATCTCAAACAACAATAAAAGACAACTTTTGTTTCATAATTTTGACTTAGTACATGAAAATGTCAAGTTTTCATCAAAAATTTCAGCTTCTTAATTCAAGTTTTGACATTTTTGGTCAAATTTTGACTTTTTATTTGAATTTTTGACTTTTATATCTCGGGATTTTTGAGATTACGACTTATCCAAAATTTAAACTTTTCTTGAATTCTGACTTTTTGTCTCAAATTTTCACATTTTGTCACAAATTTGGACTTTTTTAATCCTAAAATTTTGACATCTTATTTGAGATTTTCCCTTTTTTCAGTCTCAAAAATTTGAATTTTTATCTCAGTTTTTTTTTAAATGTGGGACTAAAGAATTTGCCTTTTAAGTTTGACTTTTTTTTCTCAAATTTCAATTTTTTTTCTCGTAATTTTGATTTTATTATTCCATGTTTTTGGATTTAATCTCAAACTCTTGACTTCTTTTCCAAAAAGACAACTTTTATTTCTTGATTTTGACTTTGTACATGAAAATTTCAAGTTTTCATAAAAAATGTCAGCTTCTTAATTCAAGTTTTGACATTTTTGGTCAAAATTTTGACTTTTTTTTTCCACAAATTTTTGACTTTTTATTTGAATTTTTGAGACCACGACTTATCCAAAATTTAAACTTTTCCTGAATTCTGACTTTTTGTCTCAAATTTTCGCATTTTGTCTCAAATTTGGACTTTCTTAATCCTAAAATTTTGACGTCTTATTTGAGATTTTGCCTTTTTTCATCTCAAAATTTTGACATTTAATCCAAAAAGATAATTTTTCTTTCATAATTTTGACTGGATTCTTAATTTTAACTTTTTACGTGGAAGATTCTGGTTTTTATCTTCTCCCAAATTTTGATATTTTATTTTTAATTTTGCTTTAATACCTCAGGATTTTTGAGATAAAACTTTAAATCCAAAATTTTGAGATTTATCTCAAATTTTGACATTTTTCTCCCCTAAAATCTTGACTTTTTGTCTGAAATTTTTTACTTTTTCGTTCTCAAATTTGAATCTTTATCTTGCCATATTATTACAGTGTTGACTTTTCACATGAACAATTAGACTTCACATTTTTTTTTTAATTTTAAAACTCATTATTTTTCACTTTTATCCAAAAAGAAATTTTTTATCTCAGAATTTTAAATGAAATTCTTAGTTTTGACTTTTTACGTGAAAAATAAATATATTCATCAAAAATTTCAACTTCTTATCTCAAATTTTGACTTTTTTTCCCCCCTCAAAATGTTGAATTTTATATCTCCGGATATTTGAAGTTACAACTTGTTATCCAAAATTTTGACTTTTCTCACATTTTGTCTTTTTATCTCAAAATTTTGACTTCTTATCTAACATTTTGATTTAAAAAATTGAATCTAAACCTTATCATTACTTTTATCTCATAATTTTGACCATTTTGACCATACTATTACAGAAAAATGAAAAATTAGACTTCTCATATTAATTTTTTTTAGTTTTCAACTAAAATTTTGCCTTTTTTAATCTCAAAATTTTTAACTTTTATCCAAGAAATTCTGACTTTTTATCAAAGACATTCTCACTTATTTTTTCAGTTTGCTGCTGGATTTAAAGTGGAGCATGGTGTGGTAGTTTAAGCTTTCGTCCCTGAACATAATGACTCCTCCAGGCTTCAGTAACGTTCAGAAACTTTCTGTAACATGTGCATTGAGTTGAGTTTGTTGAGTGTTTTCTCTCACCCTGAAAATATTCTGCAGAGCCGCCTTCATCTTGTCGGGGTGAATCGCCGAGAGGACGAAGATGAGAGTGACGACGTCCACGCCGTCCTCCGGGACGTTTCCCCTCAGGTCGTCTTTGGTGAGGTCACACTGGAAGGCGCTGCAGCGATCGGGGCAGAACAGAGAGTTCGTCTGTCAGAGGAAAGAAGATGTTTTATTTCTTTAACTGTGGCGTCAGAATTTACTCTAACTTTAAATATTAAAAGTACAGATCGATATCTCACTTTGACGAACTCGACGGCTCGTGGCGAGAAGTCACAGGCGTAAACGAAGATGCTGAGGTCGTCCTGCAGCAGAGGGAAGAGACAGTTTCCAACTCCACAGCCGGCTTCAAGCAGAACCAGCTTCTGGGACTCGAACTACAAACCACACAAAGACAAAGACACAAAAAAGAAACAGCTTTAAATGTCCATTTGTGTCAGATCCATAAAATCCAAAAGATTCCCCCAAAAATTTCAGCCATTTAAGAAAAAGAAAACTTGGCTTTGTTGAGATTTTTTTTTGGGGGGGGGGTCCATATAAAGTCAAAATTTTGAGAAAAAAAGTGAAAGTCTTAGGATGAAAAGTCAAAATTTTGAAACAAAGAAACCCTCACTTTTTATCCCGTCTAAAGTAAAAAAAAAAAAAAAAAATCAAAACACACAATTATGAGACAAAAAGGTCAAAGTTTTAGAATAAAAAATCACATTTGAAGAAAATAGTCAAAATTTTGACTTTTTATTTATCCCATTAAATTGCAACCCCCCCCCCCAAAA
Source organism: Thalassoma bifasciatum (assembly GCA_008086565.1). NCBI lineage: Eukaryota > Metazoa > Chordata > Actinopteri > Labriformes > Labridae > Thalassoma > Thalassoma bifasciatum. The sequence continues at coordinate 56,688 of RPOG01003362.1, forward strand.
AAAAACAAACAAACAAAAAAAACTTTGCATTACTTTTTATGTTCACTTTAATCTCAGAATTTTTACTTTTATTATCTCACAGTTTTGATTTAAAATAGGCAAAATAATTTAGAATATTCTCATCAAACCCAGTTTTTATTATCATGCCTAACTCTTGTAAATGGGCTTCTTTTATGCATTATTTATGTTTATAAATGTACATTTAAAATGTCCCTTAAATATTAAAGTGGTGTTTTACATAAATGTCTATGAAGCTACTTTGTTGTCTTTGAAAATCTTTGTGTATTTTAGTGAAATAAGTGATGTTTCTTACTTGTCTGCAGGCTTTGAGCTCCTCAAACATTTGACTTTTTACCACATACTTTCTTTTGGTCCATATAAAGTCAAAATTTTGAAATAAAAAATCAAAGTCTTAGGATAAAAAAAGTCTTCCTTTTGGGATGAAAAGTCAAAATTTTGAACTAAAGATGAAATCCTCACTTTTTATCTCTTACATTTTTGGGGGGGGGGGGGGCCATCTAAAGTCAATTGTTTTTTAGATAAAAAGACAATTCTGAGACAAAAAGTCAAAGTTTTAGGATAAAACATCAAATTTGAAGAAATTAAGTCAAAATTTTGACTTTTTATTTATCTCATTAAATTGCATCCCAACCACCCCCCTCCCATTAGAACTTAATCTGAAAATGTTGACATTACTTTTCATGTATACTTCATTCTCAGATTTATTTATTTATTTTATCTCACAGCTTTCACTTAAAATAGGTGAAATAATTAAGAATATTCTCATCAAACCCAGTTTTTATTATTATGCCTAACTTGTGGAAATGGGCTTCTTTTATGCATTATTTATGTTTATAAATATACATTTAAAATGTCCCTTAAATATTAAAGTGGTGTTTTACATAAATGTCTATGAAGCTACTTTGTTGTCTTTGAAAATCTTTGTGTATTTTAGTGAAATAAATGATGTTTCTTACTTGTCTGCAGGCTTTGAGCTCCTCAAACATTTGACTTTTTACCACATACTTTCTTTTGGTCCATATAAAGTCAAAATTTTGAAATAAAAAGTCAAAGTCTTAGGATAAAAAAAGTCTTCCTTTTGGGATGAAAAGTCAAAAAAGTTAAAATCCTAACTTTTTATCTCTTACATTTTTCGGGGGGTCCATTTAAAGTCAAATTGTTTTTTAGATAAAAAGACAATTCTGAGACAAAAAGTCAAAGTTTTAGGATAAAACATCAAATTTGAAGAAAATAAAGTAAAAATTTGACTTTTTATTTATCTCATTAAATTGCATCCCCTTTCTCCATTTGAACTATATCTATAAATGTTGACATTACTTGTTAAATATAATTAATCTAAGAAGTTTTGATTTCTTATCTCACAGTTTTGATTTAAAATAGGTAAAATATTTTAAGATATTCTCATCAAACCCAGTTTTTATTTTTACGCCTAACTTGTGGAAATGGGCTTCTTTTATGCATTATTTATGTTTCCATTATATAAAATGTTCCCTGAAATATTAAAGTGGTGATTTACATAAATGTCTATGAAGCTACTTTGTTGTCTTGTTGTGTATTTTAGTGAAATAAATGATGTTTCTTACTTGTCTGCAGGCTTTGAGCTCCTCAAACTCCCTGGTTGTCCAGTGTCTGTCCTTGAAGAAGTTTGTGGAGTTTCTTTTGTAAAATAAATCCCAGTTTTTCTGAGCTTCTTTCTCCAGTTTCAGCTGTTTGAAGTCAGAAACTAAAGCTCGGTCACAGTTTAGTTTCTGCAGCTCATCAGGGGTTAAAACTCCAACTGTGGAGGTTTGAGTTTGTCCAGAGGAAACTAATCCATCTTTAAGCCCAAACTTTTCATCTTTAGGTCCAAACTTTTCCTCTTTAGCTGAAACAGAAACTTCACTTTCTTCTGTGTTTTGATCCATGATGCTTCAGTTCATCCTTTAAAAACAACTCCCCTCTTTCTTACAGTCAGTTCTGAGACAGATACATAAATAAAAACAAGATTTTTAATTAAATTTTCTTATAAAAGAGGTAAATTAAACTGTACCTTATTATATTTTTCTATATTTGAAGCATGAGGCTGATTTTTCCCCACATTTTTCCTCCATGTTGTCCGTCAAACAAACTCCTCCGCTCAGCTATGATGCGTTCAGGTGATGTCGGAAAAACCAGACTAAAAACTTCACACTGAGCAATCATTTGGAAATGAACCCCATTGGAAACAACATTTTTTTCCTGTAGAAGTTTAACTAAAATAGAAGTCTCTTTTTTGTCTGTTTGTGGGAGCAGATTAATTATGTGATTCCAGAAGCTTCGTGAAAGCACCGAGGAGAACTGAAAATACCAAATTCCGAGCTTTCTTTGAGGAACTAAATGTAGCATCACAAGTCGATTGTTTTCGATCATTTCGTAAAATGGAACTAAATAAATAAATAAATTGATAGATAAATAAATAATTAAATAAATAGCAGAAACTTTTTTAGGGTGTTTTCTGAGAAAAAAAAAAGTCAGAATACTGAATTTTTGTCGGAATCTTTTTCACTTTATCTCAAAATATTCAATTTCTTATCCAGTTTTCTCTTTAAGGAAGAGGATTAGGGCCACTGAGAAAAAAAAATTCCAAAAAAAAAAAGTCAGAATTCTGAGAAAAAAGTCAGAATTCTCAGAATTCTGACTTTAAACTCAGAATTCTGACTTTTTTCTCAGAATTCTGACTTTTTTTTTTAGGAATTTTTTTTTTCTCAGTGGCCCTAATCCTCTTCCGTATCTCTCTTTATCTCAAGATTTTGATATTTAAAAAAAAATGAGAAATATGACATTTAATCTTTAAACTTTGACTATCTTTTTTTTTTTTTTNGTCTATCTAATTTTTTTTAAACCATATTAATACAGTTTTTATTTTTTCCGAAGAAAATTAACTTTCCATAAAAAAAAAGACTTTTCATTTTTAATTATGATTTTTTCCCTAATTTTTTTTTTTTTGCCTTTTACTCCAAAAAATTTGTCTTAATCTTAAATTTTCCATTTGATTTCTAATTTTTTTTGCCTCTTTATCTCAAGTTTTGACTTTTCATCCAAAAATCTGATATTTTGGGACGTTTAGTCATATAACAATCTTAATTTTATGAGATTTTTATCACAATAATTTAATTTTTTTTTTACCTGGAGACTGTTTTTTCGGAATCATTTGGTCGCGGGAACCAAACCAAACCGGATTTGCGGTGACGCAATCACGCAGTGTCGTGACGCAGTGACGCAGTGTTGTTATGCTAAAGGTTAGCAGCAGGAGCTAACTCTGTTTTGTAGTTCTTTTATCCAGCTCTTTTTGTAGTTTTTGTTTTATCCAGCTCTTTTGGAAGTTTCCAGGTGAAGGTGATTTTCTCGGGGGGATAGTTTCTCCTAAATGTGACGGAACAAAGATGAACGGGAGCACGAACCCGCTGCTGGACAAAGAAGAACATGTTTTAAAGCTCGGAGAAAGCTTCGAGAAAAGGCCCAAATCCTCTTTCCACACCATCAGATGTGAGTTTGGAGAAATTAATTTACACATATATTCATTAAAGTGAGCAGGGGAACTTTAAATACAGAGAAAAACGTGTTTAAAGTGTTATTCATGAGCTCACATGTCTGTTACACAACCTGTGGATAAGAACATTAAGTCATTAAAACTACACCCACTTCCTCACTGTTACAGGAAAACACATTTTCTTATTAGGGTCAATGACAAAAAGAGGGTCTAAAAACTTATTTTTTAAAAGTTCTTTGAAAATGGATAAAAACAACCAACATTACAAAGTTTTTAGGTTCATTATTTTTTAGTGTTTTTAATTTGAGCACCCAAAAATGTCAGGTGGTGCAACCAAATATATGAAAATATATTTATATGTTCCTGTTATTTTTTCTGTGTGAAATTATTGGCAAGTATCTCTCAAGTGTCTGTAGTGACTCATACATTTTCATTTTATGTGTTTCATTTCTTTTATTTGTGAATAAGATCAATAATTTGATGTTAAAATAACATTTCACATTATTACATTGGTTGTACCACCTGACATGGAAAAACAAGGTCAGTGGTTACTTCACTTTTTTGGAAAAAATAGTCATAAAGTCTCTTTAGATGTTTGAAAAGGTGAACCTCACAAATGTCATTTGGGCTCCTCTGGCTGATGCAGTTTCCTGTTTCCTGTTTTATTCTCTTCACTTTAAAATAAAAGTCTAATGTTACGGTTGCACCACCCTGACATTTGACAAGGTGAAAACTACGGGACAAAAGTTTTTTACATTTCTCAACAGCTTTAAAATTCTTTTTATTTGCAAAGAATGTTTTATTTAAAAAGGTTCAAGCATAAAATAATGCCACTGTATTTTTAATTTCCATTTACAATAACTGACATTCAATTTTTAGAGTTTAATTACTGTGGATACTTGTCAGGACGGTTGCACCACCTGACATTTTGGGGGTTTGAGGAACCAAAACACAAAAAAACATGTTATATTTTAATAGTTTAAAGATGTGTTCAAATAACACAGGTTTCATAGAATAAAGAAATACATGTGATGAAATACTCAATTCATGATGGAAGGAAATATTGCACTCAGACACAAAAAACAGAAATGTCAGGAGGCCAAACTTTCCTCCAATCACATCATGAATATTCCCCCAGATACAAGATACACATGAAGCTTCACATCAGTCTGTGCTCACACTCACCTGCACACACTCACCTGCACACACTCACCTGTAGGAGAACTCCTGTTTGTCTTCACCTGTAAAGGCTCTGAGGTAAGATTTCAAACCTCTGCTCTCACCTGTTGTTGCTGTTTCTCTGCTTTAATGTTATTTTTATTATTCAGATGATCAGTCAGACTCTTTAGTGGAGGCAGTCTTATCATGTTTTTATGTTTTTAATTTATTTTATATTTGTCTATGGGTACCTATTTTATTTCATTGTATTTATTCTAATGTGTTTTATGCTTTTTATTGTTTTGTTTGTATTTCTTTTATTGTCACATGGTCATTTTTAGCCATTTTAGCCATATGCACTGCTTTGTTTTTAAATGTGCTCTATAAATAAAGTTTGAGTTGAGTTTAAACTGCTCCTTTCTCTCTCTCTCTTCTGTGTTTTCTGTTTTTATTCTTCGCTCTGTAGATTTTTACCCGGTCGTGGTTTTCTTCTGTGTTTTCTGTGTTTACCCTCCTGAACCTCAGCTCTTATGTCTCAGCAGCTCCACAGCTGTCATGGAAACTTCCCCATAGGCAGGTGTCTCTGTTTCCACAGGTATCCAGGTGTGCAGTGAGGTGGGCACAGGGGGCGGAGTCACCTGAGACCAGATCAGAAAAAGCAACAGGAGCAGAAAGGAGCAGACTCTCAGAGGAACAGGTGAGAGAAACTGTTTTCTAACATCACCGAAACAAACAAACAAAGGATTATTTCTGCTCATTAAATCATTTTATATCAAACTTATTTTTAGTCCTGTGTGATGGAGAAACTGTTTCCTGGATCCATCATCACAAACTCCAGAGCAGCTGCTCCTCCATCACAACAACAACAACAACAACAACAACAACAACAACAACAACATCCTGGAAAAGATGAAGCAGCTCTATCAGAGAGAATAAGGTAAAAAAAAACATCACAATACTGTTCATGAAAAACTGTTCAGACACTTTCTCTGGAGCTCATTCCTGCCAGAACATCACATAAAGAAAATAAAAAACTGGCTTTGATGTGAATATTTTAACCCACATTACAACATTAGATAAAAAGACAAAACTTAAAAGTATCAAAGTCCAAATTCTTTAACAAAATCAAGGCCAAATTAGGAGAAAAAGTCAAAAGTTTGTGACAAAATGTCAAAATTACAATAATATTAACACAAATACTGAGATAACAAGACAAAATTTTAAGACAAAGTCAAAATTTTGAGAGAAGTCAAAGTTCTGAAATAAGTCTGCCAATTTTCACAAAATTAGGTCAAAATTTGTAATATTTCATTTCAGTGTGTTTTATTTCTTCTTTTTTAAAAACTGCTGGAAATGAGCTTCTATAAATTTGACATTTCACATCAGTAACAGCTTCAGGTCCAAACATCAACAGTTTTATGATAATGACACAAACACTGGTACAAATATTCACCAAACAACAACAACAACACTGTAAAAACTGAAATCTAAGCAAGTCATTGTTTTATTTTTAGTCAAATGTGTCTTTCTATTCTTGGTTTGAGCCACATTCACCAGACCAGGTCATAAAAATGTCTCATTTCAAGTTTTTTAAAGACTAAAATGAGGCATCAATTGCTTGTAACAAGTGAAATAAATCAGCCAATGGGATAAGATAAAAGATTCTTGTTTTAAGACATCTTTCTAATTTCAAGAAACTTCCCGGGTGAATTCGTCTTATCCCATTGGCAGATTTTTTTGACTTGTTACAAACAATTTACACCTCATTTTTGTCTTTAAAAAACTTGTAATAAGACATTTTTATGACCTGGTCTGGTGAATGTGGCTCAAATTAAGAACAATAAGACAATTTTTACTACAAATAAGACAGAATGACTTGCTGAGATTCTGTTTTTTGCAGCGTGTGAAAAGATTTCTGAAATCAAAAACAAAAATTCAGTTAATTTCAAACTCATGTTTCACTGAAATTGATGAGAAAGGAAAAAGCTTCAACTCTAAATGTTGCTCTTTGGTGCCGGTGTAAAAACTCTTTCAGTCACTGATGAAGGAAATCCATCCATCCATGTTCTTAACCGTCTCTCCTGATATTCAGGGTCACAGGTGGGTGGAGCCTATCTCAGCTGTGATTGGTTGAGAGGGTTCACCCTGGATTGGTCTCCAGTGAATCTCAGGGCTGAGACAAACAACCATTCACACACACACTCACACCTACGGGCAATTTAGAATAATCAGTTAACCTAACGTGTTTTTGGTCTGTGGGAGGAAGCTGGAGAACCCAGAGAGAACCCACACATGCACGGGGAGAACATGCAAACTCCACACAGAGAGGCCAACCATGCCTGAACGGGGAATCGAACCAGCAACCTTCTTACTGTGAGGCTGGAGCGCTACCTGCTGCTCCACCGTGCAGCTCCTGATGAAGGAAATAATAAATAAATGAAACAGCTCTGATTTCTTCTTGTCTTTCCACAGGATTGACTCGCGTGCCCAAAGGATTCTGGGTAGCAGCAGCACGCCTGTGGTGATCCTGGAGCGTCTGAGGCTTCAGTCTGTGATGAGTCTGCAGCCGGTGGTGGCTCTGCTGCGGCTGCCACGCCAAACACACGCCAACGCCAACGCAGACACCTACGCCAACGCCAACGCCAATGCCAGCGTCCTCTGGCCTGTGGACCCCCTGGATCAGGACTCACCTGTGGATGTTTCTCTCCTGCAGGATGAAGTCGGTGAAAACGAAGCAGAGATCAGTGACATTTCTCCTCATGTGGACTCACCCCAGACCTGGTGGACCGAGCCGGACCCCCCTCAGGACTTTCTCCCCTCTGAGGAACCGGATCAGGAGCTGGATCAGGAACCGGATCAGGAGCCGGATCAGGAACCGGATCAGGAGCCGGATCAGGAACCGGATCAGGAGCTGGATCAGGACTCAGGCTGTGAGTCCAACCCAGACCAGACCTTCATCCTGTGGGACCATGGAGTCAACACAGACCCAGTGTTTTATCTGGACCCAGATCCAGAACAGACCCTGGTGATAGAGCTGGATCCAGATCAGGACCAGGACCAGGACCAGAACCAGGACCAGGATGAGTCTCTGGAGCTGGAGGATGAACCTGAAGACCAGTGTGAAGGTGAAATGGTCCAAATGGAGGACGGAGAAGATCCCAGACCTGAGGAGGAGAGCGCAGAGCCCACGCCCCTGCAGACCAGACCTGGACCTGGACCAGGACCTGGACCAGGACCAGGACCAGGACCAGGACCATGCCCGGGCCCAGAGGACGTGGAGAGTGAGGATTTCTGTGGCGTGTGTCTGAGCGGGGGCGAGCTGCTCTGCTGTGATCGTTGTCCTAAAGTTTTCCACCTGAGCTGCCACGTTCCTGCTCTGCAGAGTTCACCACTGTGAGAAAACACCAACAAACATTTTATTTCATCAGAAAATTCACTAAAAACGCTCAAATTCTCTGATCACGCTGAGATAAAACCACTCAGTGAAAAATCCTGAAACAAGAGTTTGAATCTGGAAATAATGAGGGAACGAAGTTTGGAAACAAGAAAAAGATCAATTTTAGGTTAAAATTCACAATAATAACTGAAATAAACACAGAAACTTCTCATTTATTTCTTTTTTCTATAATTCTTAATTTTAGCAAGTGAAGCTTGGGAGGAAAAAATCACAAGTTCCTGTCGCTCAGTATCAGAAAAGTCAAAGTTCAACGAGTTAAAATCTGTTTTAAACGTATTTATTTAGTGTTTTTTTTTCCACTAAACGACCTGAGGATGTTGCTGAATCTTGAAACAAGTTTAATTTTGAAGAGTTTAGTTTATTTTAACATCTTTGACTGAAAATTAAGATCCAACGACTGATGAAGACGCCAAAGACGTGACGATAAACTGGAAGATGAAAAGACTAAAACACTTTTAGAACATTTACTCCAACACTTCTAAACGTTAGAATCAGAAGAGTTTAAAGATGGAGGCAGGATGGTTGTAGCGATGATTGGCGAGCACCTGAACCTGCTGACACCTGATTGGTCGATGCTAAAAGAAAGTTATGAGACGGTTTCAGGAACTTTTTACTTTAGTTTTTAGTTTTTATGGGTGTTTGCAAACAGAAGCTTCAGAGATGTTTCTTTCCTTTATTCCTCTTGTTGTTCCTCAGAGGAGACTGGGTTTGCTCGCTCTGCAGAACCGACCAGGACTCTGTGGCGTCCTCTGACCCTGAGGCCACGCCCCCCCACGGTGGAGTCAGGGCGCCGTACGCTCTGAGCGACCACGACCAGAGGGTGAGAGAAAAAACTGATGAGAGAGAAATCAAAGAGACGAGGCTTTGTTTGTAACTCTG
>RPOG01003363.1:0-10949 GCA_008086565.1 Thalassoma bifasciatum
TCAGGAATCGTTTTCATGTGTCCCAGCTCTTCGAGATGTGACATTTACGGCGTATTTTTCTAAATGACAAAGAGCCGAGAGAAATGACAAAGAGAACGTTAGGGGAGGAAAGTGGAAACGAACCCAGAGGATGGATCAGAGCGAGTCGAGGGAGGGATTGGGAAAGGTTAGAGGAACAGCAGCAGGAAGCAAAGCTGGGAGAGAGAGAGAGGGGGGGGCATCAAAGGACGGGGGAGACAAGGGGAATGCTGATTGTAGCTGTGTGTGTGTGTGTGTGTGTGTGTGCACCTGTGTGTGTGATACAGAGACATAACACAGACAACAGCACAATGGCCACGCAAACACAAACACACGCCCACTGCTCATTGGTCTATTTATTGCCCGAGCGCTCGCAGGCGTCACGTGTGTTTACTGGCTGCGCCGCGCGTGGAGGGAACACTCGTGCGTGACATGAGAAATGTCAGAAGGAACAGCCATGGATGCTGCTGAGAGAGAAACCGGGCTGGTTAACGCCCCCAGGAACCAGCGCTCTGCGGCGGCGGCGGCTAATGAGGACTAATCATGTGAACCTTGATCCCTCATAATGGCAACTATTGATGACACACTGGCCGGCGTCACGCCACTTCAGTCCGTGATGCTGCTCAGGGCCATGGCGTGAGAGATGATGAAAAAACAGGTGCAAGTGCAGGACGATGGGAGAACATCAGAGTTTAAAATAAACGCCACAGCAAAGTCTGAGCAAAGTCTGAACGCTGAGTTTGATTTTACTGTATTTAACACACAGATAAAGGATCATTACTGGAAAAAAAGGTTCATAAAGTTTGGTTCTTAAACATGACTTTTGTCAGAATAAAGTCTAAACATCGTAACTATCAAAATCTAAGGAAATCATTTTCCCCAAAAAGAAATCAGACTCAGTTTAGTTTGACCATTTAAAATCAGGTTGTTTTGTTATATGTTGGTGATAGAAACCAAAGTACAAACCCCAATTCAAAATATAACTAAACCCCTGCACTCTTCTACTACGGAGCCACGCTGTTGTAACAGGAGCAGAATGTGTCTTGGTTTCATCGTCTTGCTGAAATAATCAGGGACGTCCCTGAAAAAGACAAAGTGTCTTGGATGGCAGCAGATGTTGCTCCAAAACCTGTTTGTACCTTTCAGCATTAATGCTGCCTTCACAGATACTGGGACACTTACCCATGATGCCATGGGGCACTAACACACCCCCATACCATCACAGATGCTGCTTTTGAACTTTGAGCTGAGAACAATCCTGATTGTTCTTTTCCTCTTTGGCCCGGAGGACACCACGTCCATGATTTCCAAAAAGAGTTCTGCAGCGTTTGTGTGTGTTGTTGATGTGTGACTTTGTCTTTGCATGGTAGAGTTTGAACTGTCACTTGTAGATGTAGTGATGAACTGTGTTAACTGACAATGGTTTTCTGAAGTGTTCCTGAGCCCACGTGCTAATATCCTTTACACAATGATGTGGGTTTTTAATGCAGCGCCGCCTGAGGGGTCAAAGGTCACGGCCATTCAATGTTGGTTTTGGGCCTTGCTGCTTACGTGCAGAGATTTCTCCAGATTCTCTGAATCTTTTGATGATATTATGGTCTGTAGATGATGAAATCCATCAATTCCTGCAGTTGGACAAAGTTGAGAAACATTGTTCTTAAACTGTTGGACTATTTGCTCACGCAGTTGTTGACAAAGTGGTGAACCTGGCTCCATCTTTGCTTGTGAAGGACTGAGCCTTTTGGGGATGATGCTCCTTTTATACCCAATCATGACACTCACCTGTTTAAATCAACCTGTTCACCTGTGGAATGATCCAAACAGCTGTTTTTNGAGGGAGAGAAGGAGAAGAACCTGAAACTCTCTCTCTCTCTTCCTCTCATATCCTGGCCTTTTCGCCCCCCCCTCCTCCCTGGAGCCTGTTTGAACTGAATCCCTCTATGAAAGTAATAATCCTCTGAAATCCATCGCCACCCCTGACCCTGCGTTTGTCTGGAGAGGAGCAGGCTGGGTAATTGTTTTCTGACTGCTTAAGGGAGGTCAGAGCTCCAACCAGAGGAGTAACCATCCCTGTCTATAAAAATCAATGTTGTGTTTTAATCACGGGCGCGGGTCGAGTGCGTTCAGAGTCGACTCGTTCACTTTAAGCTCGGGGGTCAAAGCTGCGTCCCCACGGAGGCTCACGCCGCTCGATAACGACCACGAACCGTGACCCAGCAGGAGGTCTGAGCCCACGGGGGGGGCGAAGAGACTGAAAATGATCTGAAGAGTTTTCTCCATGACTGTAATTCTGCAGCAGGTTCACACCAAACAAGGTCACAGTCACGATGGACTGTTAGTCAGTAACTGTAATAATGCATTTACTCCTAACAAATTACTCTTGAAATCTAGTAACTCACCCGAAAATTAACTCGTTACTCCCTCGATATTGCTTTTAATGATTTAAAATACAAAAATCCATAGATTAATACCATCATGTTTTTCTGAGCTGGAGTCGTGGTTGCCAGGTTTGCAGTTTTCCTGCAGAATCCAGCATCTTTTAGTCTCAACTGCGGGAAGTTTTCTTGGCCGACAGGCTCGTTTTTACCATTGTTTTTACCCTGGATAAGTTGAAAGTTAGAGCAGTACGTGTTTAAGTTTAGAGGCTGGAAATCTGCTCATTATTTAGCGTGGAGAGAAAAGACAAGAGGATCGTGTCAGATGTAACTTTGTCTCTAGAACTTTGTCTCTTGTTCTCACGTTTGTATTTCATGTTGCTTGTAACTTTGATGGATTCATAGGCTGCAGGAAATAACACACCTGCAATTTCACTCCTTGCATAGAGTTCATGTGCAAACTCAGAATCATGAGATAATAATACATTTTATTTATAACACGCTTTTCATCTCTAAGAAATCTCAAAGTGCTACAAGAGCTTAATAAAAAATAAAGTAGAACATAAGTTGCAGAAAGCTGGTGAGAAATCAGTTAAAAACATTGTTCCCAGAGTATGATGAAGTATTTTGCAGACAAAGATGACACAAGAAAAGAACCACAAAGACATAATAAATATCCAAATTGTGAACTGAAGGACACAATTACCAACACAATCAGTAATGTTATATATTAATTTTGGCAGAGAGTAATAAGTAAAGTAATAATACAACGCTGCTGTTGAATTCATGCTCACATTCAGACTGAGGTTCAGACAGGAAGTGACTTTATGTGACTTTTTATGAATCACTGATAGAAGTTATAAGTCAGATTAAACCAGTGTCGTATCATAATGAAAGTGAAAGGTTGTATTGGGACACACTTCTATAAAATACTGTTTCTTTCAGCTTAAAAAATGTGTTCAGTTATCTAAACAGAGACTTTAAATCATATTTATCTTGAGTGACAACATTAAACATGAGGAAACTCTGAGGAGAGAAGATCAGCTCTGAGTTTCACGTCTTCTTCTTCTGTGGTGAAAACTTCTTAAAAACATTCACTCGTGTTGAGCTGTGACGATCAGTTTCTGCTTTAATGTGACTCATGTTTGTCCGGTTAAGAAAGAGAAACTGTCAGAGAAAGAGAAGAAGAAGAGAAGAGAAACTGCAGCAGTAGAATGAGTGAAGTGTTGTTTACAAACCTCAGTGCATCAACAATTTCTTTACATCCAGTCTGACTTGGGTCGTGTGAGTGTGTGTGAGAGAGAGATGGACCGAAAAGAGAGCAGCTGCTCGCTCACACACACTCCTCAGTCAGATCTAATTCTGTATCTGAAAACAACAAACCTCTGACTCTGAGCGTGTTTGTCGCCGTCTCATCCTGCGTGTTTATGCAGGCGAAGCGTCCACGAACGTCCACAAACATTCGCCCAAACCAAGAGAAAACATCAACTCCAGCTGATCTTCCTGCTGAATCTGTATCAGGGTCAATGAGGTGACGTCCCCTTTTTTTGTGTCCGAGTGCAATATTTCCTTCCATCATGAATTGAGTATTTCATCACATGTATTTCTTTATTCTATGAAACCTGTGTTATTTGAACACATCTTTAAACTATTAAACTATAACATGTTTTTTTGTGTTTTGGTTCCTCAAACCCCCAAAATGTCAGGTGGTGCAACCGTCCTGACAAGTATCCACAGTAATTAAACTCTAAAAATTGAATGTCAGTTATTGTAAATGGAAATTAAAAATACAGTGGCATTATTTTATGCTTGAACCTTTTTAAATGAAACATNATTTATCTTATTCACAAATAAAAGAAATGAAACACACAAAATGAAAATGTATGAGTCACTACAGACACTTGAGAGATACTTGCCAATAATTTCACACAGAAAAAATAACAGGAACATATAAATATATTTTCATATATTTGGTTGCACCACCTGACATTTTTGGGTGCTCAAATTAAAAATACTAAAAAATAATGAACCTAAAAACTTTGAAATGTTGGTCAACTACTGAAATCTGTTAGAAAACATAATTCTTCTCTCAGAAATATGTTTTTATCCATTTTCAAAGAATTTTAAAAAAAAACGTTGTTAAACCCTCTTTTTGTCATTGACCCGTATAAATGAATTTTTGAAGGAGTAATAAAATAAATGGAGAAAGTTTTACACCTTGTACTGTATAAGAAGCCCGAACAGACGCTGCAGGTTAACTTTCTAAAACTAAAAGCACACAGGCAGAGTTTTTAAACTCCACAGAAACAGAATTTGTCGGTGATAAAGTTATGTAATAATTCAAAGAAGCTCCACCTGAGAGAACGAGCTGCCTGTCCCACATGATTTCATTCATGAGCTTTGATTTCTGAAAAATGCATAAAATGAAAAGGTTACAGTCAAATGTGGTTATTTCTTGAGTTTATAAGAATCTGCAGCAGGAAAAAAATCATCTGACTGAGTTAAAAGAATCAAACCGTCAAGTATGTTTTTATTTTTTCAAAATCTTAGAGTATTTTTACTTCTACTCTGCAACATTTCAGGCTGAAATAACATGAATTAACTCTGGTAAATTAACTTTAATCAAGAACAGTCACATGACGACTGTGGCTCATTCACAGATTCAGGTTAAACAAGCAGAGTGGATAAACTACGGTGGCCCTGAAGTGCAAATCAATGGCCAAAACACATCTGCAAAATTATCCAAAAAGAAGTTGGGGAAAACTTTCCAAATGCACTTTGCATTGTTAATAAGAGTAACATAAAATAAAATCAGTGTATCATGCATTAAGTGTCCCTAACAAGTAGCATTTTGCAAGAAAACAGTAATTTTCTTTTTAGTTTTCTCAAAAAAGTGTTTTTTTTTAGAGTAAGTTTTGCTTTTTGGTCACTGAATTCAATGATGTAGAGTGAATTATTTCAAGCTTTTATTTCTGCAAATGTTGAAAATAAGAATACTGCACAATATCAGTTAAAAAGGAGATTGTAAACAGAAATGTCAGGACTGTGAAAAAAATTTGGCAATTTTCTCCAAATTTTACCCATTTTTGCTGCTTTTTGACCATTTTTTCCACCTTGGATTTATTTCTGTTTCTACTTCTTGCTGTTTTGCCAATTTTTTAATAACGATGATTACTATAACGACAATTTAAGATAACGATGATAAGAAGAAGAAGACATCACGTAAAAGAAGGATGGTAAAAATGCGTTTTAAGAAGAGATTTGAAATCTTTACAGTTTGACAAATGGCAGCAAGATGCTATATAGTTAACAAAAATAATCATAACTAATGTTACATATAAAAGGCACATAGCAAAGAACCATCCGTGTCATTTTCAATCAATTCTATGAAAGAAAATTAAAGTTATGACAAAACAACTTTTGAAATTGAGTAAAAAAAACCCCAGGAGGGTTAAAAAAGCTGTAATATCATCTTTGTAAATCCAAAACAAGCTTATGTAAGAGTTATTCTTTCATGCAGTTTTTCAGAGCTAAAGAAATCGGTTTATTCGACGTGAGTTAAGTGTTGGGCCTCTTCCACCGACCCCCCCCCCCCCTCGCTGTGCTCCTGCTGCTGCTGTGGGATTATTATTTTATCTCTGTGCTGTTCGGATGTGTGGGCTCGTTCTGGCACCTAAACGGGGCCAGTGTCCACTGTCTGGAACTAACCAGGGGGTAGGATGAGTCAAGGAACCCCCCCCCCTGCCCCCCCCTCGCTCCCATCACAGCAGGTTAAATCAGCGGCTGCAGGTAGCAGACCTTCGCTGAGCGCTGAGGAAAAAGTAAACACATGATGGTTGATGTGAGTCAGGATGAAAGTTTGGCATTTGCAGCTCTCTCTGCAGGAATCTTCCTCTCGTACACAGCAGCTTCCTGTTGTTGACGACCGTTTCCTGGAAGCGTCTCACATGAAGAGCTACGTGAGGTGGTGCTCATGTGACCCCCCGGGGTTAAACTGTGACGGCACAATTGATGAGATAAGAGTGACACACAGAACAGACTGTTCTCCAAATGCCGCCGTGTGTTCAGACCCTGAGAACGAGGCCTAACGATTTATCGTTTTCTGATCAAAATCATCATCAAACATCGTGATCATGTGACCCAGGATCTGTTATATCAGCTGTTTCACACACACCTGTCTTTGAGTGTGAGACTGTTGGAAAAATCCTTTTTTCTTTGGTGTTGTTGAATTTTGTTTTTAATTTTTTTAAATTTCATTTTATTTAACTTGACACAATTAAGAATATTTTGCACTACTTAATTTTTAAAGTAAAGAGTCAAAGATAGCTCTTTTTGTTCTTCAGTTTTTATTATTAAAAATACAATTTAAAAGTCTGGTTTTGAAATAGAAATAGGTGTTAGACTCAGGGTTATCAATTTATCTAAAAATCCTCTTTTTAATTTTTATTTTTGCCTTAAATCCCATAATTTTGTATGAATTTTGTATAATTTTGACTTAAATCTTAGAGTTTTGACTTTTTATATCAAGATTTCAACTTTTTATCTCAAACATTGCCTTTATTTCAAAACTTAG
The DNA here is from genome assembly GCA_008086565.1 of Thalassoma bifasciatum. NCBI lineage: Eukaryota > Metazoa > Chordata > Actinopteri > Labriformes > Labridae > Thalassoma > Thalassoma bifasciatum. Next base: position 6,967 of record RPOG01003363.1, read on the forward strand.
ACTTTTGATCTTAGACTTTAATCATCTTAAAATTTTGACCTTAAATGAGAAAGTTTGGACTTTTTTCACATAATATTAAATTGATTTCTTGAACTCTGGAAGTTATTGACTTTTTGTCTTTATTTCTTTATTGAATTGTTTTGTATTTAATTGTATTTAACTTGACACAATTAGGAATATTTTACACTTCATTATTTTTAAAAGTCAAGAGTCAAACAAAGCTCTTTTTGTTCTTCAGTTTTTATTACTAAAAATACAATTTAGAAAGTCCGGTTTAGAAATAACAGGAATAGGTTTTAGGGATTTGGGAAAAGTCAAAATTCGACTACTTGTCAAAAAATCTCCTCAAATTTTTTCTATAGTTTTGTATGTATTTCGTACAATTTTGACTTAGAGTTTTGACTTTTTATATCAAAATTTACACTCTTTATCTCAAACATTGCCTTTTTTTTCAAAACTTAGACTTTAATCATCTTAAAATTTTGACCTTAAATGAGAAAGTTTGGACTTTCTTTTCACATAATATGAAATTAATTTCTTAAACTCTGGAAGTTTATTGACTTTTTGTCTTAGAATTTTGTCTTTATTTCTCAAAATTTCCACTTTTCATATTAAAATATTGACCTTTTATCTCAAAGTTTGAAACAATTCTTACCTTCAGTTTTTATTTTCATCCTCACATTAGAGTAAAAGCTTTTGATGTTTCAATGGTTTGATGTAATTTACTGTCAAGTTTGTAAATTGACTTTAAATCGTGAAAATTTCACTAAAGTTTGATTTAAAGAAAATCGTGAATCGTATTGAAGTCGCTGTATCTGTCAGAAAAATCGCAATAAGATATTTTTCTGAAACCATTCAGCCCGAACCCTGAGCTCAAACCTTCTTGTTGTTGTTGTTTTTTTTTTAGGGCACAGGTCGTCTCCCCACCAGCGAGTCCTCCCCCGCCACAGGTTACCTGTCCTGTGTGCAGAAGCCCGAGGCCGTGGTGCACGCCATGAAGGTACGAAAGCCACAAACTGAAACAGATTAAAGGGAAACTGAGGAGTGAGACCAGAGTTTGTTTGGTCACAAGTTCATCAAGGTCTGATCTCTGCAGCAACGTAAACGCAGGAAAAAAAACGACGATTCTTTCAGCTCTACATCAGTTATAGAGTGATTTATTAGGATGGAAACAGTGAAAACAAAATATCAAAATCAGAGAAAGAGAGTGTAGAGAGGGAAAGAGAAATCAGAATTTCTCTCGGTGTGTTGGTCTAAATAATGAAGGAAAAAAAATAGCACAAATGAAGAAATATCTTTAAAATATATATTCAAAAATGTTTGAATGCAAAAGTTAAAATGGTGTTATTTATATGACACAATTTTTTCCCTCCTGATAATGATTTGGATACTTTTGCCGTGGGCATTAGCAATGTTTGTTTTTTTATTATTTAACATATTTTTATTTTAAAAATTCACCCAATTCTATTTTCTGGATATTTAATTCTTATTTTTAATAGTTTTTGCATAAATATATAGCTCCCTATTCTACTTTCTAGAATTTTTAATTTTTATTCTATTTTTATTTTATTTTATTTTTCTGCATGAATATATATCTCACCTTTCTATTTTATGGATATTTGATTTTTTTCCCAATGAAAATATTTCATCCTATTCTATTTTCTGGATACTTATTGTTTTACTTTTAAAAATGTCTATATGTTTGGTTTTTTTTGTGTAAATATAGATCTCCCTTTTCTAATTTCTGAATATTTAATTTTAAATGTTTTTATTTTTTGCATAAATACAGTTCCCCCAATTCTATTGTCTAGATTTTTTTTTTTAAATATATGTCCCTCTTATATTTTTTGATTTTTTTTGTTATTGTTGTTGTTTTTTGTGCAAATACATATCCCTCATAATCTTTTTTTTTTTTTTTTTTTTTTTTTTTTTTTTTTTTTTTTTTTTTTTTTTTTTTTTTTTTTTTTTTTTTTTTTTTTTTTTTTTTTTTTTTTTTTTTTTTTTTTTTTTTTTTTTTTTTTTTTTTTTTTTTTTAAAAAAAAAAAAAAAAAAAAAAAATTTTTTTTTTTTTTTTTTGTTGAGTTGTATTTGTATCATATTGTTTCACTAACCCGGACAATAGCTGTTGAAACAACACAATTTTCCAGTTTTGGATCAATAGAGTATTTCTATTCTATTCTATTCTAAATAACATTTCATACCCATAAAAACCATAAAAGAGTGAAAGAACAGTTTCCTGATCAGATTTTTGTTTCCCATCTTTAACGTTCTGTCGTTCTCTGTTTTTTTTCCTTCAGGTTCTGGAGGTTCACGAGAACCTGGACAAGCAGGTTCCTGAAGATTACGAGGACGATCTCAGCGAAAAGGAGAAGGCGATTGTTCGAGAGATGTGTAACGTGAGTTTAACTTTTCTTCTTCTTCTTCTCTGCTGTTTGCTTTGGCTCAGACCTTCGTGCTCTGGAAAAACTGAGGTTTCTGTGAAAACCATCGACTGTATAATGAGTGGACGCAACGCCGTTCGGCTCAAACTGAAGCCTCCAGCAGATGCTCCGCCCCCTGGTGTCTGGCTGCAGTATAGGTCATAAGCCCCGCCCCCTGGTGTCTGGCTGCAGTATAGGTCATAAGCCCCGCCCCCTGGTGTCTGGCTGCAGTATAGGTCATAAGCCCCGCCTCCCCATGTATTCCAGATATGAGCCGGGAAAACTTAAAAAATTACGATTCCTGGTAGAAACGTTTCTCTCATCCTTACTCTAAGGTGGTATGATGATGTCATCTGGCTGCATGGTGTTCAGGTGTTTTTTTTCTGAGAAGTTAGTTTCTCATTAGTTATTGGACGTTAAAAAACGCGATATAAGTTTCGTTTTACGATAGTTGACAGCTGCCGTTCGTGAGTAGTTTTTATCGGGGATATAAGAAACTTCAGGAAAGAGCCAAAAGGAGACTAAACCTTCTGAAGAAGAAGAAATAAACATTTTTATTTCTCTTTTTTACTTGGCTCCACTGGAAATTCTCTACTGCACAGACTCTGGCTGCACAATGGCGGCTAGAGAAATGGTTTTTTTTGGCTTCAAAAACGTAGAACGGTGACAGGCGGAAGCACGCTGCAAAAACAGAAATCTAAGCAAGTCATTCTGTCTTATTTGTAGCAAAAATTGTCTTATTGTTCTTAATTTGAGCCACATTCACCAGACCAGGTCATAAAAATGTCTTATTTTAATTTTTTTTAGGACAAAAATGAGGTGTAAACTGTTGTAACAAGTCAAAAAAATCTGCCAATGGGAGAATATGAATTCACCCGGGAAGTTTCTTGAAATTAGAAAGATGTCTTAAAACAAGAATCTTTTATCTTATCCCATTGGCTGATTTTTTTTACTTGTTACAAGCAATTGATGTCTCATTTTTGTCTTTGAAAAACTTGAAATGAGACATTTTTATGACCTGGTCTGGTGAATGTGGCTCAAATCAAGAACAGTAACAGAAATTTGACTAAAAATAAGACAGAATGATTTGCTTAGATTTCAGTTTTTGCAGTGCACGCTGTCCACTCTATAAACAGTCAGTGGTGAAAACTCCAGAGGAGAAACTCAGAGAGCGTGAGGCGAGCGTGTGATCCACCGAGCGACTCATCTGTTGGGACTGTTGAATAACTTATGTAACACGTCACAAGTGCAGAAGAAGCTGTGGAGTCAGGGGGGGGGTCGTGTCAGGTGGTTTCTGCTCTGATGTGTTGGTATTTTTCTCATCTTTACGTTAAAACCATTAAAACCATTAAAACGAACGTAAACAAAGAAGTTTTTGTTCTGATGCTCAGGTTTCAGATTCTGTTCCGCTTGGAGCAAATCAGGTCAGGCTTTGAGCTGATTCCTCTAATGAGCGAGCCTCATTTAGACTCATTTGCTTTAGAATGACACTTGCTCTACCCCGCCCCCCCCCTCCTCCATCATCACCCCCCCCCCCTTCCTCTCGCTCCATCTCTCCATCAT
>RPOG01003363.1:11652-65642 GCA_008086565.1 Thalassoma bifasciatum
CTTATTTCAAGTTTTTAAAGACAAAATGAGGTGTAAATTGCTTGTAACAAGTCAAAAAAATCTGCCAATGGGATAAGATGAATTCGCCCGGGAAGTTTCTTGAAATTAGAAAGATGTCTTAAAACAAGAATCTTTTATCTTATCCCATTGGCTAATTTTTTTTTACTTGTTACAAGCAATTGATGCCTTATTTTTGACTTTAAAAAACTTGAAATGAGACATTTTTATGACCTTGTCTAGTAAATGTGGCTCAAATCAAGAATAGTAAGAGAAATGTGACTAAAAATAAGACATAATGAGTTGCTTAGATTTCAGTTTTTGCAGTGCACGCTGTCCGCTCTATAAACAGTCATTGGTGAAAACTCCAGAGTAGAAACTCAGAGAGCGTGAGGCGAGCGTGTGATCCACCGAGCGACTCATCTGTTGGGACTGTTGAATAACTTATGTAACACGTCACAAGTGCAGAAGAAGCTGTGGAGTCGGGGGGGGGGGTCGTGTCAGGTGGTTTCTGCTCTGATGTGTTGGTATTTTTCTCATCTTTACGTTAAAACCACTAAAACCATTAAAACGAACGTAAACAAAGAAGTTTTTGTTCTGATGCTCAGGTTTCAGATTCTGTTCCGCTTGGAGCAAATCAGGTCAGGCTTTGAGCTGATTCCTCTAATGAGCGAGCCTCATTTAGACTCATTTGCTTTAGAATGACACTTGCTCTGGTGCCCCCCACCCCCCNCCCCCCCTCCCTTCCCTCTGCCCCCCCCCCCTCCTCCCTCCATCCTCCTCTGTTGGTGCTGAAAGGCTGGTTTGGGATAAAAGCTGTGCTGATTAGAGGAAGAATGAGAGCAGGACTATCTGCTGAGGTATGTGACAGGACAGGAATCTGGGGGGGGGGGCAACAATGGTACCTCTGTAATATCACCGGGGTCTCCCACAGGACCCCCCCCTTTAGAAACAGAGACAAATCTGCTTCAGTAAAGACCCACAGACTCTCAGATGCACTGTAACATAAATAACCGTGTGAAAAAGTGTAAAACTGTTAAATTAATCAGATTTTATTGATTTAAAATTCTTCAATTCTTCCTGTGAATTTTCTGTGAACTAAAGGAGCTTTACAGGTTTTATGTTTCAACATTTTATTGAGTTTATGAGTAAATGAATATAAAAAGTTGATCTCAATATCTTTACATGTAAATAAATAGAAGGAAATAAAAACTTTTGCACACGGTCACTGGTTCTTAGATCTATGTGAGCCAATCAGTTAGAAAAATAAAATGAAAACTTGGCGTTTTTTGTTCTATGTAAGATCCAAACTATGAGTCAATGAGTAAAATTTTGAGATAATAAAATCACAATTTTGAGGGAAAGAAGTAAAAGTCAAAATTTTGAGTTTAAAGGTAAAACTTTGAGATAATAAAGTCACAATATTGAGATAAGAAGTCAAGATTTTGAGGGGAAAAAATAAAACTCTGAGATAAAAAGTAAAAATTTTGAAACAATGAAGTCACAATTTACAAGAGAAAAAGGCACATTTTTTAGATGAAAAGTCCAAATTTTGAGACAGTTAAGTAAAGTTTTGACAAAAAAACGTTATAGTTTTAAAATTATAAAAAGTCTGAATTGTTCAGTGTTGATATCAACATTTTGAAGTCAAGTCAAAATCATGAGGAAAAGCTTTAATGTATAAGAAAAGAAATCAATTTTGGAAAAAAAAAAGTCTAAATCTTGAGATAAAAAGTCAAACTTTTGTGATAAGAAACCAAAAGTGGATGATACAGATAATTTTTTGAGAAAAAAGTTAAAATTTTGGATAAAAAGTCATAATTTTGGGATTAGAAAAGCCAAATTATCACCAAAAGTTTGGATTCTGGGGTTAAAAAAGTCAATAATGTAAGATGATGAAGTGAAAATTTTGAGATGAAGTGAAAATGATGAGATAAAAGTTGAAATTGTGAGAAAAAAAGTCAAAACTTTTAGATTAAAAAAGCCATATTATACCCAAAAGTTGTGCTTCTGGTATTAAAAAAGTCGGGAATATGAGATAAATAAGTAAAAATATTGTATAAAAAGTCAAAATTTGGGGATTAAAAAAGCCAAATTATAACCAGAGGTTGAAATTCTGGGACTAAAAGAAAGGCAAAAATGTAAGATGATAAAGTAAAAATTTTGAAATTAAGTTTAAGTGATGATAGAAAGTTGAAATTTTGAGATAAAAAGTCAAAAATGTAAGATGATTAAGTAAATATTATAGTTAAAAAGTCAAAATTTTGAGATTGAAAAAGCCAAATTATAACCAAAAGTTGAGATTCTGGGGTTAAAAAAAAGTCAATAATGTAAGATGATGAAGTGAAAATGTTGAAATAAAAGTGAAAATGATGAGAAAAAAGTCAAAACTTTGGGATAAAAAGTCAAAACTGTATGATTATACAGTAAAAATATAGGATGAAGAGTCAAAACTTTTAGACTAAAAAAGCCATATTATACCTAAAAGTTGCGCTTCTAGGATTTTAAAAAAGTCAAAAATATGAGATAAAGTAACATTATTGGATATAAAGTCAAAATTTGGGGATTGAAATAAAGCAAATTGTAACCAAAGGTTGAAATTCTGGGATTAATAAAAAAAGTCAAACATGTAAGATGATTAAGTAAAATTTAAAATTAAGTTTAAGTGATGAGAGAAAGTTGAAATTTTGAGATAAAAAGTCAAAAATGTAAGATGATTAAGTAACTTTTTTGGTTGAAAAGTCAAAATTTTGAGATTGAAAAAGACGAATTTTAACCAAAAGTTGAGATTCTGGGGTTAAAAAAAAGTCAAAAATATAAGAAGATGAAGGAAAAATGTTGAAATAAAAGTGAAAAGATGAGCTAAACGCCAAAAATGAGAGGAAAAAGTCAAAAGTTTGAGATGATAAAGACAAAATTATTGGAAAAAAGCTGATATTGATTAAACAAAAAAGGTTTAAGACGAGAGCGTGTTCATTTTGAGGTTTACTGTGGAGAATTGGGAACCTCTGATTTATTGATTCTCAACAGGAAAAGTGTGTGAAAGAATGTGTGAGTGTGTGAGTGTGTGTGAGTGTGTGTGTGAGTTTTCAGCGGCTGCAGCTCAAAGCCAAACTGATCATTTGAAGCTTTGACTCTTGAAGAAGAAGAAAGCTTCTCTCTGTTCTCTCTCTCTCTCTCAGCTCTCGTCTCTGCTCTCGTTCGTTCAGGTCGTGTGGAGGAAACTCGGCGACGCCGCCGGATCAAAGCTGTCCATCAGACAGCACCTCTCTGGGAACCAGTTCAAAGGGCCGCTGTAGCGCCGCCGCCGCCAGAGGTGGAGGAGAGAGATCAGGATTTACAGCACCTACACTCACCTGAAAACACCTCCTACATCCTGCGCCTACACTTCCCATCATGCCATGCTCCCGACTGCCTACAGCATCCCCACGACGACAGACTGGCTCAGAAAACGACGCCGCGGAGCGTCACGTGTTTCTATCTCAGAGTTTATGAAGCGTTGGCGACTGGCAGCTAGTTTCACTGATTCTCTTTGTTGATTTGATGCTTCCAGCTTCACGACTTCGCTCTCTCTCTCTTTTCAAACGCCATTTTCCCCCTTTTACGACGCACCCGTGCTACGCCAGCGACGCGACATGGTTTAAAGCACAGACGCGATGAAGACGCCGCAGAAATCTCTACACTTGTTGCTGCGTGAAGACGTGAAGTGAAGGCAACACGGTGGTTTTGATAGTTCGTCCTGTAGAGCAGCTGTTCTCAACCTGAGGGTCGTGACCCCAACGGGGGTCCCCAGATGATTTCTGGGGGTCGCGAAATCATTTTAGAAAAATTTAACTGACATCAAGTTACAAAATTTCAGGTTGTTGAAGTTGTTCTCTGCTTTTTTTTTCCCCAAAAATTTGTTTTATTAGCCAAGTTTTGTTCTTGAAAACTGAAAACTGAAATCTTAGCGAGTGTTTGTGTCTTATTTTTAGTAAAAATTGTCTTTTTATTCTTCATATAAGCCCCAGTCAAATGGTCAGTCCAGAAAAATGTCTTATTTAGAGTTAATTAAAGACAAAAATTATGTCTGAAATGTTTGAAACAAGTTGAAAAAAAAAAAAGTTTCTTCATTTCTTGACTTCACAGGCAGATTTGGGTGATTTTTTTAAACCTGTTTGAAGCAAATCAGACGACATTATCATCTTTAAAAATCTTAAAATAAGACATTTCTCTGGACTCGTCAGTTGAATTTGGCTTTAATTAAGAATAAAAAGACAATTTAGATTTAAAAATACCCCTAAAATTCCTTATACACAAACTGGAAAGGGAGAAATGTTTTTTTTGTTGAGCTGTTTTTCACTCCACTTGAGCTGTTTTGCGAAGGATTTAATTGTTTTCTTTAATTAAAAAGAAAATAAATAAATCCTACGGAGTCTCAGGAACCCAAAAAGGTTGAGAACGGCTGCCGTAGAGACCCCAGCTCCCGTCACATGTTCCGCCCCCTAGTGGTCGACGAGTAAACCTAGGATTAGCGTCTAAAGTGTTAACTAATGTGAAACCCACTGTGACCTAGCGCCTTTTGCTCATACTAAGACGAGTCTATGGAAACTAAAGTCTAGTGATCACTGTTAACTTGTGTATATTCTGTATAAAACCATAGCACTACTTCATTGTTATTGTTGATTTTTCTTTGATGGATTTTGTATTCTAGCGTGGCCATGTGATCAACGATTTAGTTTCACAGACAACAGACAAACCTGACACAACATAAAGGGTTTGTTTTTGGTTTTAAAACAAAAAAAAAACAGAATATATCTATCTTTGTTTTTCTTTTTTATTCTTTTAACTCCTTTTCTCTGTAACCTGAAAATGTATCACAGCCATTTTGACTCCATGCGTTCATCGATAGATCTTTACTTTGTGGATTAACTCAAAGTGTATGCTGTGTGCATGCTTGACAATCATTTTCTCAGGTTGGGGGGGCTACAGCTTTACCTTTGCCCATCTGTAACAGCAGCGTGTGTGTGTGTGTGTGTGTGTGTGTTGTGATGCTTGTGTGTGTGTGTGTGTGTGGAGACTGGATGGTTCTCTTACAGCTGTAGCATCGACCTGTGAATCCTCTTTTTCTCTATCGAACCCTGATTACGACTCGGTTTAAGACTGCTGAAGGCGTTTGCTGAATCCACACCAAAACTTTCACCCCAGAAAATTAAAAATAATCGTCATTGATGATAAAAAACACAAAGGGCCTGATCTACTAAAGCGGTGATTCCAACCTGTGGGTCGTGGCCCCCGAGTGGGACGCAAAAGTATTGTGAGTGGGCCAAAATAGAATGAATTTAGAGGAGTGTAATTGTGAAAAAATGCAAAATACAACTATTTAAACAAGGATCTAAATGAACAGAATAATGTTTAAACTTTTAAAACGCAGGAAAGGAAATTAAAAATGTTCAGATTATCATGTATATATATAAAAAAACATCCTCCAAGAAGATAACATGACCTGAAACATAACAACAACTGTAAAAGATTTTTTTAAAAGATGTTAATAACGAGAAGTAAATAAAAAAGTTGGCACATGGTCACTGGATCCTAGATCTACGGCAGTTAAAATAATAAAACGGATACTTAGGTGCGTTGAGAATTTTTTGTTCTTGTTTGTTTTTTTGAGATAATAAAGTCACAATTTTGAGTTTTAATATAAAATTTTGAGATAATTAAGTCAACAATATAGAGAAAATAAAGCTAAAAATTGAGAAAAGAAGTCAACATTTTGAGGGGAAAAAATGAAAGTGTGGTAAAAGTGAATGTTTTAAAACAATGAAGTCATAATTTTGAGGAACGGAAGTAAAAATTGTCAGATAAAAAGTCACACTTTTTAGATTAAAAGTCAGAATTTTGAGATAATTTCGTCCAGTTTTGACCAAAAAAAGTCACAATTATGAGAAATAAAGCCAAAATTTTGGGTGTAAAAGTCAAGACTGTAATCCAAATATTTTGACTTTATACAGACAAAAAAATATCAACAAATCACATTTTATTATATTTTTAACTGATACTAATGTGCTGTATGTGTTGTTTTCAGATAAAAAGTCAGAATTGTTCAGTGATGGTATAAAAATTTTACTTGAGTCCACAAAAACCCAAAAATGTTATAACTGATCTAAAATGTACCAAGTCGTTACAACATGAGCAAAAAGTTATTGAGTTTTAGGCGCCACATCTGTTACATTTTGGGTTTTTCTTACATTTTTTAATAGCTCAGGACTTTTGTCACGTTATTGACCAGTTTTTCCCAACATTGTTTTTATTAATTTTCACAATTTCAGAGAAATATATGGTGTGCATAACCACATATCTAAGTGCACAAATACAAAAACAGGCACACAAACATCTCACAGGCTTAAAAGTAAAAATAAACAACAACAAAAAAATAATTTACAAATTTAATGTTATGTGAAAAAAGTCCAAACTTTCTCATTTAAGGTCAAAATTTTGGGTCTAAGATCAAAAGTCTACGTTTTGAAATAAAGGCAATGTTTGAGGTAAAAAGTTGAAATCTTAATATAAAAAGTCAAAACTCTTAAGATTTAAGACAAAATTATACAAAACTAATACAAAATTATGGGATTTAAGTCAAAATTACACAAAATTAATACAAAATTATGGGATTTAAGGCAAAAAAAAAATGAAAGGGGATTTTTAGATAGATTGATAACCCTGAGTCTAACACCTATTTTCTATTTCTAAACCAGACTTTTAAATTGTATTGTTAGTAATAAAAACTGAAGATCAAAAAGAGCTATCTTTGACTCTTTACTTTAAAAATTAAGTAGTGCAAAATATTCTTAATTGTGTCAAGTGAAAAAAGTCCAAACTTTCTCATTTAAGGTCAAAATTTTAAGATGATTAAAGTCTAAGATCAAAAGTCTACGTTTTGAAATAAAGGAAATGTTTGAGATAAAGAGTTTAAATTTTGATATAAAAAGTCAAAACTCTAAGATTTAAGTCAAAATTATACGAAATAAATACAAAACTATAGGATAAAGGGCAAGAAAAAAAAAAATTAAGGAGATTTTTAGATAAATAGTCGAATTTTGACTTTTCTCAAATCCCTAAAACCTATTCCTGTTATTTCTTAACCGGACTTTCTAAATTGTATTTTTAGTTATAAAAACTGAAGAACAGAAAGAGCTATCTTTGACTCTTTACTTTAAAAATTAAGTAGTGCAAAATATTCTTAATTGTGTCAAGTTAAATAAAATTAAATAAAAAAAATTAATTCAACAATCCCAAGGAAAAAAGGATTTTTCCAACAGTCTCTCACTCAAAGACAGGTGTGTGTGAAACAGCTGATATAACAGATCCTGGGTCAGTCAGGAGCAGGAAAAAAAAAATTGCAGCTTTGGCGATCACATGATCACGATGTTTGAAATCAGACTATTTTGGAAATGATTTGACTCACAGGTTTGGAATCACTGCCGTAGATAATAATCAGAAAATTTGCTTTTGACTGTCTCTATATTTGATTTCCTCCACTTCAAACTTTATTTTATTGTTTATAGCCACTCTGTTAAATCCTGATTTAAACATGTCCCACCTGTTCTCACCTGTAACACCAACAGTTATTTTAGTGGATCAGGCCTTTTCTCTCAAACACAATCTTTTCCTGTCGCCTTGGATTCAGCAGGTGTGTTTATGCAGCGCATGTTTCTTAAGGTTGAATCTTTTTTTTTTTATTAGAATAAGAGCGATAAGTCTTCCCTTAGGTGTCTCCTAAAACACTAACAGTTAAATATGAGTATTTCTTGATGTCAGAATGAACAAACGCTGTTTGTCAAAGTATTTATTGCCAGGTTTAGATAGAGATGTGAGCGCGATCAGTGACTAAAGAGTCTTATTTTAGAGTGAACAGATTTACTGACAGTTATTATTTCATAGAAAGCTTTAGTGACTGACAGCTCCATCTCTAGTGTTATTTGTTCCAAATTAGAACATTTCTAAGGCTGATTGCCATGCACCTCTCTTCTTTCAAATGATGGCTCAAAAATAAATCAAAGTGTGGTTTTATAAAAAGTGTCCTTTTTTCTAGGAACTAATTTGAAGCCATGAAACAATTTTGAATACTTTATAAAAAGGCATTTGGTTTAAAAATGTGCCACTTTGTTTCTGCATGGTGTTTTGATTTGGAACTCAACTGTGTTTTTTAAACATCTAGATTATTTCTTTCCTTCTTCCTTCCTTTCTTTCTTTTCTTTTCTTTCTGCCTAAAAGCTAAAACCACAGTTCAGAATCTTAGAGGAGTAAAAGCTGATTCCTGTAGGAACTAGAGCGGCTGTGACTTCTTTTCTTCCACTTCACTGATGATGATGATGATGATGATGAGACGAAGATTTGGCAGAAGAAAAGAAAACGTCCAATAGGCCACTTTTAGAAAAAATGGGAGAAAATAAACAAAGTTGGTTAATGAATCTGTCCTGTGCTGTTTTTATGTGATGGCATGTTGTTTTCTTCAGTCCTTGAGTTAAAGCGCCCCCTGGTGGACAGGGGACAAACTTCAACTGGGTCTGTTTGTATAATAATAAATATCAGGAAAATTACAAACAACTATAAAACATAAACATAGGAATGGAATTGCATTTTGATTCTTTTAAGATTGTTAATCAGAAAGATGAAAAAAAGTTCAATAAAATAAACGAAACATCTGCTCAAACAAATCAGAATTACTGTCAGCAAGAAAAAAAAACAAAGGAAATGAAAAAAGAATACAGATTAAAGTTAAAATGTGCAGGAATAATTTTAAAAAGAATGTGTAAAAGGGAAAAAGACAAAGAGGTTGATGCGTATGTATTAACGTTAAAGGCAAATAAAAAAATCTGACATTACCTTCTTTTGACTTTAAAACCTAATTTTTTTTTACTTCTTTTCCATCCTTATTAAGAAATTTAGACTTTTCTTCCTATTAATCATGTATTTCCATCTCAAACTTCTGACTTTTTCTGCATAAATTTAATTTCCTTAGCTTAAAATTGTGACTTTTTTCCCTCAAAACTCCAACCTTAAATCTAAATCATGACTGCAACATTTTATTTTGAAATTAAGTCTTTTTTTCTCTTTAAGTTTTGACTGTCTACTCATAATCTCATGACTATTTACAATAATTTTGACTGTTATTTTAACACATTTGACTTTTGTCCCTCATAATAATAACTTCACGATATTAAAAATATTTTTTTCTGAAGATTTTGACTGTACATCAGTTATAAGATTTTCTTTATTAAAATCATGACTGATCTCAATTTTTTTTACTTTTTTTCTCATGGTTTTAACTTTATCTCAAAATTGGGACTCATTAAAAAGAAAAACTTAAATTATCACCCTGAATTAATTTCATGATTACGACATTTTATCTCTGAATCATGGATCTACATCTCAAAATTTTGACTTTTTCCTTAATAATTTTGATTAATTTATTTTAAAATTCTGACCTTTAATCTAAATGATAATCACCTTTAATGCAACCTTTTTATCTTGAAGTCTAACTTTCTTTTTTTCCAACAATTTTATCTTTCTGCTCATAATCTCATTACTATTTACCATAATTTGGACTGTTATCTGAACATTTTGACTTTTATCCCTCATAATAATGACTTCACTATATTAAAAGTTTAATTTTTTAAAACCTTTTTCTCTTTCAATTATGTCAATAATTAGATTTTACTTTCTCAAAATCATGACTGAGCTCAAAATTTTTACTTTTTGCCTCATGGTTTTAACTATCTCAAAATTGTGTCTTATTAAAAAAAAAAGCACAAATTATTATCACCTTGAATTGATCCAATGATTGTGACTTTTTATCTCATTATTAAGTGTACTTATTTCTTATTATTTTGACTTTATCTAAAAGTTTCTTTTTATTCCAACCTTTATTACTTTACTCATAATTTCAACACCTTTAAGCATAATTTTGACTCTATTATCCTAAAATTTTGACTTAACTGAAAAAAAAAAAAATCTAAACAAAGCAAAGTTCATATTTTTTATTTCTTTAACTGACAGAAATGGGATTTTTTTTTATTCTGACGACATTCTCACCTTCTACAGAAACACAAAGTCCTGTTGGATTTAGGAAAAGCTGAACTTTATTCTCCTAAGTGTCACACAGACAAGAAGCGAAGCTGCGACAGGAAACAGAGAAAAAGAAGAAGAAGAAGAAGAGGAGGAAGCCTGACGAAGGCACATGTGGAGAAAAGTCAAAAAAAGCTCAGATATGTACAGATTTACCTCCCATTTACCGTCCAGTGTTCAACACGTTTGTTTAAATTCATGTGGAGCTTCACTAAAAATAAAGACGTGAATGTGACGACGTCTAAACGTTCGAGTCAAAGCTCAAACTCTGGAAGTTTTAACGATGAAGTTTTTTTTGTCACGGGTGGATTTTAGAGACTTGAGCTACTTTTCAACCATCAAGTTTTCTGGTTTTATTTCAGTCGAATGGTTGGAATGTGAAGAAAAGACGAACAGAGACGCTCGAATCACTGGGATTTCATCAAAACCTACAAAAAAGTAAACACAGAAAAACATCTGGGACTTTACTTCAGAGCCCTTTAAGTAAAAATCGTTCCTCTCCTTTAGTGACCGACAAAAATAAAAATAAAAAAAAAAACAGTTTCCTGGTTGATTTTCTAAACATTAACAAACAGCGACAGATTTTCTGACGTCGTCCTGTTTGAAACGTTTTTCTCTAAGTTTCTCACAAAAACCTGAAACATCAACTTTAAGTTTTCGTGGAGTTCACGTCGCTCTCATCTCATCCACCCTCCCCGGTTCAGGGGCATGCCGGGTGGAGGGGGCAGGGGCACCTGTGACTGTCCAGGGGGCACCGGGGGAGGGGGCGGGTACCCGGCAGGTGGGAGGGCGATACCTGGGGGAGGCATGCGAGGGGGCGGGGGAGGGTAGCTGTTGTAGCCTGGTGGTGGATAAGTGGGGGGTAAACTGGGTGGAGGGTATGAAGAAGGTGGAGGAGGAGGGCCTGGAGGGGGGGCAGCAGGTGGAGGGTAGAGTTGGGGGTGGTATGGAGGAANAAATTTATTTATTTTCAGTTCTTTTTTTTAACTGTAGTTTTTCATTCTTCGCTCACTGACACCCTTTTTTTGTTGGTGATATTTAACGTTTATCTAGAGAGACAGAGCACTAATGCAATTTTTTGTATTTTTCTTAAAGATTCTTGTTGAATAAAAGTGATTAGTTTGAGTCGTTGATTCAGGTTTTTATTTCAAAATTATTTTTAACTTTCTCGTCTTTTTTCTCTTTTCCCACCAGAACGTAAACCCGCCGCTCCGGCCCCGCCCACAGAAGCCGAACCGGGAAGCGAAGCGGCTCCTCCCCCTCCTCATGCCCCGCCCCCACATCAGCCCCCTCCCTTACCCCACCGCCCCCCTCCCCCTCCCCCCTCCAACTACATCATGTCGACCAGCAGCTCCTACATGTCAGGTGAAGGTTTCCAGAGTCTTCAGTCCATGATGAAGACCGAGGGGCCCACATACGCCCCCATGCCCCCCAGCTACGCCCCCCCCATTCCTCCATACNCTCTACCCTCCACCTGCTGCCCCCCCTCCAGGCCCTCCTCCTCCACCTTCTTCATACCCTCCACCCAGTTTACCCCCTACTTATCCACCACCAGGCTACAACAGCTACCCTCCCCCCCCGCCTCGCATGCCTCCCCCAGGTATCGCCCTCCCACCTGCCGGGTACCCACCCCCTCCCCCGGTGCCCCCTGGACAGTCACAGGTGCCCCTGCCCCCTCCACCCGGCATGCCCCTGAACCGGGGAGGGTGGATGAGATGAGAGCGACGTGAACTCCACGAAAACTTAAAGTTGATGTTTCAGGTTTTTGTGAGAAACTTAGAGAAAAACGTTTCAAACAGGACGACGTCAGAAAATCTGTCGCTGTTTGTTAATGTTTAAAAAATCAACCAGGAAACTGTTTTTTTTTTATTTTTATTTTTGTCGGTCACTAAAGGAGAGGAACAATTTTTACTTAAAGGGCTCTGAAGTAAAGTCCCAGATGTTTTTCTGTGTTTACTTTTTTGTAGGTTTTGATGAAATCCCAGTGATTCGAGTGTCTCTGTTCGTCTTTTCTTCACATTCCAACCATTCGACTGAAATAAAACCAGAAAACTTGATGGTTGAAAAGTAGCTCGAGTCTCTAAAATCCACCCGTGATAAAAAAAACTTCATCGTTAAAACTTCCAGAGTTTGAGCTTTGACTTGAACGTTTAGACGTCGTCACATTCACTTCTTTTTTTTTAGTGAAGCTCCACATGAATTTAAACAAACGTGTTGAACACTGGACGGTAAATGGGAGGTAAATCTGTACATATCTGAGCTTTTTTTGACTTTTCTCCACATGTGCCTTCGTCAGGCTTCCTCCTCTTCTTCTTCTTCTTCTTTTTCTCTGTTTCCTGTCGCAGCTTCGCTTCCTGTCTGTGTGACACTTAGCAGAATAAAGTTCAGCTTTTCCTAAATCCAACAGGACTTTGTGTTTCTGTAGAAGGTGAGAATGTCGTCAGAATAAAAAAAAAAATCCCATTTCTGTCAGTTAAAGAAATAAAAAATATGAACTTTGCTTTGTTTAGATTTGTTCTTTTTTTCAGTTAAGTCAAAATTTAAGGATAATATAGTCAAAATTATGCTTAAAGGTGTTGAAATTATGAGTAAAGTTATAAAGGTTGGAATAAAAAGAAACTTTTAGATAAAGTCAAAATAATAAGAAATAAGTACACTTAATAATTAGATAAAAAGTCACAATCATTGGATTAATTCAAGGTGATAATAATTAACTTTTTTTTTTTATAAGACACAATTTTGAGATAGTTAAAACCATGAGGCAAAAAGTAAAAATTTTGAGCTCAGTCATGATTTTGAGAAAGTAAAATCTAATTATTGACATAATTGTAAGAGAAAAAGGTATTAAAAAATTAAACTTTTAATATAGTGAAGTCATTATTATGAGGGATAAAAGTCAAAATGTTCAGATAATAGTCCAAATTATGGTAAATAGTAATGAGATTATGAGCAGAAAGATAAAATTGTTGGAAAAAAAGAAAGTTAGACTTCAAGATAAAAAGGTGATAATCATTTAGATTAAAGGTCAGAATTTTTCAGGGGGAAAAGTTACAATTTTAAAATAAATTAATCAAAATTATTAAGGAAAAAGTCAAAATTTTGAGATGTAGATCCATGATTCAGAGATAAAATGTCGTAATCATGAGATTAATTCAGGGTTATAATTTAAGTTTTTCTTTTTAATGAGTTCCAATTTTGAGATAAAGTTAAAACCATGAGAAAAAAGTAAAACATTCTGAGATCAGTCATGATTTTAATAAAGAAAACCTTATAACTGACGTACAGTCAAAATCTTCAGAAAAAACTATTTTTAATATCGTGAAGTTATTATTATGAGGGTCAAATGTGTTAAAATAACAGTCCAAATTATTGTAAATAGTCATGAGATTATGATAGAGACAGTCAAAACTTAAAGAGAAAAAAAGACTTAATTTCAAAATAAAATGTTGCAGTCATGATTTAGATTAAATGTTGGAGTTTTGAGGGAAAAAATGTCACAATTTTAAGCTAAGGAAATTAAATTTATGCAGAAAAAGTCAAAATTTTGAGATGGAAATACATGATTTATAGGAAGAAAAGTCTAAATTTCTTAATAAGGATGGAAAAGAAGTAAAAAAAAATTAGGTTTTAAAGTCAAAAGAAGGTAATGTCAGATTTTTTTATTTGCCTTTAATGATAATACATACGCATCAACCTCTTTGTCTTAAAATTATTCCTGCACATTTTAACTTTAATCTGTATTCTTTTTTCATTTCCTTTGTTTTTTTTTCTTGCTGACAGTAATTAAGATTTGTTTGAGCAGATGTTTATTTTATTGAACTTTTTTTTCATCTTTCTGATTAACAATCTTAAAAGAATCAAAATGCAATTCCATTCTTATGTTGATGTTTTATAGTTGTTTGTAATTTTCCTGATATTATTCTAGAAACAGACCCAGTTGAAGTTCGTCCCCCGTCCACCAGGGGGCGCTTTAACTCTGAAGAAAACAACATGCCATCACATAAAAACAGCACTGGACAGATTCATTAACCAACTTTGTTTATTTTCTCCCATTTTTTCTAAAAGTGGCCTATTGGACGTTTTCTTTTCTTCTGCCAAATCTTCGTCTCATCATCATCATCATCATCAGTGAAGTGGAAGAAAAGAAGTCACAGCCGCTCTAGTTCCTACAGGAATCAGCTTTTACTCCTCTAAGATTCTGAACTGTGGTTTTAGCTTTTAGGCAGAAAGAAAAGAAAAGAAAGAAAGGAAGGAAGAAGGAAAGAAATAATCTAGATGTTTAAAAAACACAGTTGAGTTCCAAATCAAAACACCATGCAGAAACAATGTGGCACATTTTTAAACCAAATGCCTTTTATAAAGTATTCAAAATTGTTTCATGGCTTCAAATTAGTTCCTAGAAAAAAGGACACTTTTTATAAAACCACACTTTGATTTATTTTTGAGCCATCATTTGAAAGAAGAGAGGTGCATGGCAATCAGCCTTAGAAATGTTCTAATTTGGAACAAATAACACTAGAGATGGAGCTGTCAGTCACTAAAGCTTTCTATGAAATAATAACTGTCAGTAAATCTGTTCACTCTAAAATAAGACTCTTTAGTCACTGATCGCGCTCACATCTCTATCTAAACCTGGCAATAAATACTTTGACAAACAGCGTTTGTTCATTCTGACATCAAGAAATACTCATATTTAACTGTTAGTGTTTTAGGAGACACCTAAGGGAAGACTTATCGCTCTTATTCTAATAAAAAAAAAAGATTCAACCTTAAGAAACATGCGCTGCATAAACACACCTGCTGAATCCAAGGCGACAGGAAAAGATTGTGTTTGAGAGAAAAGGCCTGATCCACTAAAATAACTGTTGGTGTTACAGGTGAGAACAGGTGGGACATGTTTAAATCAGGATTTAACAGATAAACAATAAAATAAAGTTTGAAGTGGAGGAAATCAAATATAGAGACAGTCAAAAGCAAATTTTCTGATTATTATCTACAGCAGTGATTCCAAACCTGTGAGTCAAATCATTTCCAAAATAGTCTGATTTTAGTGGCTGAACGATTTATTGTTTTCTGATCGAAATCGCAATTTCAAACATCGTGGTCATGTGATTTTATTTGCTCCTGACTGACCCAGGATCTGTTATATCAGCTGTTTCACACACACCTGTCTTTGAGTGTGAGACTGTTGGAAAATTCCTTTTTTCTTTGGGATTGTTGAATTAATTTTTTTTTATTTAATTTTATTTAACTTGACACAATTAAGAATATTTTGCACTACTTAATTTTTAAAGTAAAGAGTCAAAGATAGCTCTTTCTGTTCTTCAGTTTTTAAAACTAAAAATACAATTTAGAAAGTCCGGTTTAGAAATAACAGGAATAGGTTTTAGGGATTAGAGAAAAGTCAAAATTCGACTATTTATCTAAAAATCTCCTTAAATTTTTTTTTTTTTTTGCCTTTTATCCTATAGTTTTGTATTTATTTCGTATAATTTTGACTTAAATCTTAGAGTTTTGACTTTTTATATCAAAATTTAAACTCTTTATCTCAAACACTCCCTTTTATTTCAAAACTTTGACTTTAATCATCTTAAGATTTTGACCTTAAATGAGAAAGTTTGGACTTTTTTCACTTGACACAGTTAAGAATATTTTTCACTACATCATTTTTAAAAGTAAAGAGTCAAAGATAGCTCCTTTTGATCTTCAGTTTTTATAACTAACAACACAATTTAAAAGTCTGGTTTTGAAATAGAAATAGGTGTTAAACTCTGGGTTATCAATTTATCTAAAAATCTTCTTTAATTTTTTTTTTGCCTTAAATCCCATAATTTTGTATTAATTTTGTATAATTTTGTCTTAAATCTTAAGAGTTTGGACTTTTTATATCAAGATTTCAACTTTTTACCTCAAACACTGCCTTTATTTCAAAACGTAGACTTTTGATCTTAGACCCAAAATTTTGACCTTAAATGAGAAAGTTTGGACTTTTTTCACATAACATTAAATTTGTAAAATTATTTTTTTGTTGTTGTTTATTTTTACTTTTAAGCCTGTGAGATGTTTGTGTGCCTGTTTTTGTATTTGTGCACTTAGATATGTGGTTATGCACACC
The DNA here is from genome assembly GCA_008086565.1 of Thalassoma bifasciatum. Lineage (NCBI taxonomy): Eukaryota > Metazoa > Chordata > Actinopteri > Labriformes > Labridae > Thalassoma > Thalassoma bifasciatum. Next base: position 27,875 of record RPOG01003363.1, read on the forward strand.
ATATATTTCTCTGAAATTGTGAAAATTAATAAAAACAACGTTGGGAAAAACTGGTCAATAATGTGACAAAAGTCCTGAGCTATTAAAAAATGTAATAAAACCCAAAATGTAACAGATGTGGCGCCTAAAACTCAATAACTTTTTGCCCATGTTGTAACGACTTTGTACATTTTAGATCAGTTATGACATTTTTGGGTTTTTTTGGACTCAAGTAAAATTTTTATACCATCACTGAACAATTCTGACTTTTTATCTGAAAACAACACATACAGCACATTAGTATCAGTTAAAAATATAAAAATGTGATTTGTTGATATTTTTTTGTCTGTATAAAGTCAAAATATTTGGATTACAGTCAAAACTACAATACAAAAAATTTAATTTGACTTTTACACTCAAAATTTTGGCTTTATTTCTCATAATTGTGACTTTTTTTGGTCAAAACTGGACGAAATTATCTCAAAATTCTGACTTTTAATCTAAAAAATGTGACTTTTTATCTGATAATTTTTACTTCCGTTCCTCAAAATTATGACGTCATTGTTTTAAAACATTCACTTTTACCACACTTTTATTTTTTTCCCCTCAAAATGTTGCCTTCTTTTCTCAATTTTTAGCTTTATTTTCTCTATATTGTTGACTTAATTATCTCAAAATTTTACCTTAAAACTCAAAATTGTGACTTTATTATCTCAAAAAAACAAACAAGAACAAAAAATCCTCAACACAGCCAAGTATTCGTTTTATTTTTCTAACTGCCGTAGATCTAGGATCCAGTGACCGTGTGCCAACTTTTTTATTTACTTCTCGTTATTCACATCTTTTTAAAAAAATCATTTACAGTTGTTGTTATGTTTCAGTTCATGTTATCTTCTTGGAGGATGTTTTTTTTATATATATACATGATAATCTGAACATTTTTAATTTCCTTTCCTGCGTTTTAAAAGTTTAAACATCATTCTGTTCATTTAGATCCTTATTTAAATAGTTGTATTTTGCATTTTTTCACAATTACACTCCTCTAAATTCATACTATTTTGGCCCACTCACAATACTTTTGCGTCCCACTCGGGGGCCACGACCCACAGGTTGGAACCACCGCTTTAGTAGATCAGGCCCTTTGTGTTTTTTTATCATCAATGACGATTATTTTTAATTTTCTGGGGTGAAAGTTTTGGTGTGGATTCAGCAAACGCCTTCAGCAGTCTTAAACCGAGTCGTAATCAGGGTTCGATAGAGAAAAAGAGGATTCACAGGTCGATGCTACAGCTGTAAGAGAACCATCCAGTCTCCACACACACACACACACAAGCATCACAACACACACACACACACACACACTGCTGTTACAGATGGGCAAAGGTAAAGCTGTAGCCCCCCCAACCTGAGAAAATGATTGTCAAGCATGCACACAGCATACACTTTGAGTTAATCCACAAAGTAAAGATCTATCGATGAACGCATGGAGTCAAAATGGCTGTGATACATTTTCAGGTTACAGAGAAAAGGAGTTAAAAGAATAAAAAAGAAAAACAAAGATAGATATATTCTGTTTTTTTTTTTTTTTAAACCAAAAACAAACCATTTATGTTGTGTCAGGTTTGTCTGTTGTTGTGTGAAACTAAATCGTTGATCACATGGCCACGCTAGAATACAAAATCCATCAAAGAAAAATCAACAATAACAATGAAGTAGTGCTATGGTTTTATACAGAATATACACAAGTTAACAGTGATCACTAGACTTTAGTTTCCATAGACTCGTCTTAGTATGAGCAAAAGGCGCTAGGTCACAGTGGGTTTCACATTAGTTAACACTTTAGACGCTAATCCTAGGTTTACTCGTCGACCACTAGGGGGCGGAACATGTGACGGGAGCTGGGGTCTCTACGGCAGCCGTTCTCAACCTTTTTGGGTTCCTGAGACTCCCTCGGATTTATTTATTTTCTTTTTAATTAAAGAAAACAATGAAATCCTTCACAAAACAGTGGAGTGAAAAACAGCTCGACAAAAAAAAAGAACGAGTCGACATTTCTCCCTTTCCAGTTTGTGTATAAGGAATTTTAGGGGTATTTTTAAATCTAAATTGTCTTTTTATTCTTAATTAAAGCCGGATTCAACTGACGAGTCCAGAGAAATGTCTCATTTCAAGATTTTTAAAGATGAAAATGTCGTCTGATTTGCGTCAAACAGGTTTTAAAAAATCACCCAAATTTGTCTGTGAAGTCAAAAAATCAAGAAACTTTTTTTTTTTCCACTTGTTTCAAACATTTCAGACATAATTTTTGTCTTTAATTAACTCTAAATAAGACATTTTTCTGGACTGGCCAGTTGACTGGGGCTTATATGAAGAATAAAAAGACAATTTTAACTAAAAATAAGACACAAACACTCGCTTAGATTTCAGTTTTCAGGAGTTCAAGAACAAAACTTGGCTGATAAAACAAATTTTTGGGGAAAAAAAAAGCAGAGAACAACTTCAACAACCCCAAATTTTGTAACTTGATGTCAGTTAAATTTTTCTAAAATTATTTTGCGACCCCCAGAAATCATCTGGAGACCCCCGTTGGGGTCACGACCCTCAGGTTGAGAACAGCTGCTCTACAAGACGAACTATCAAAACCACCGTGTTGCCTTCACTTCACGTCTTCACGCAGCAACAAGTGTAGAGATTTCTGCGGCGTCTTCATCGCGTCTGTGCTTTAAACCATGTCGCGTCGCTGGCGTAGCACAGGTGCGTCGTAAAAGGGGGAAAATGGCGTTTGAAAAGAGAGAGAGAGCGAAGTCGTGAAGCTGGAAGCATCAAATCAACAAAGAGAATCAGTGAAACTAGCTGCCAGTCGCCAACGCTTCATAAACTCTGAGATAGAAACACGTGACGCTCCGCGGCGTCGTTTTCTGAGCCAGTCTGTCGTCGTAGGGATGCTGTAGGCAGTCGGGAGCATGGCATGATGGGAAGTGTAGGCGCAGGATGTAGGAGGTGTTTTCAGGTGAGTGTAGGTGCTGTAAATCCTGATCTCTCTCCTCCACCTCTGGCGGCGGCGGCGGCGGCGCTACAGCGGCCCTTTGAACTGGTTCCCAGAGAGGTGCTGTCTGATGGACAGCTTTGATCCGGCGGCGTCGCCGAGTTTCCTCCACACGACCTGAACGAACGAGAGCAGAGACGAGAGCTGAGAGAGAGAGAGAGAACAGAGAGAAGCTTTCTTCTTCTTCAAGAGTCAAAGCTTCAAATGATCAGTTTGGCTTTGAGCTGCAGCCGCTGAAAACTCACACACACACTCACACACACTCTCACACACTCTCACACACTCTCACACACACTCACACACACTCACACACACTCACACACACTCTCACACACTTTTCCTGTTGAGAATCAATAAATCAGTGGTTCCCAAACTGTTTTTTCTCCACAGTAAACCTCAAAATGAACAAACTCTCGTCTTAAACCTTTTTTTTTTTTATCAATATCAGCTTTTTTCCAATAATTTTGTCTTTATCATCTCAAACTTTTGACTTTTTCCTCTCATTTTTGGTGTTTAGCTCATCTTTTCACTTTTATTTCAACATTTTTCCTTCATCTTCTTATATTTTTGCCTTTTTTTAATCCCAGAATCTCAACTTTTGGTCTTTTTCAATTTCAAAATTTTGACTTTTCAACCAAAATAGTTACTTAATCATCTTACAATTTTGATTTTTTATCTCAAAATTTCAACTTACTCTTATCACTTTAACTTTATTTTAAATTTTACTTAATCATCTTACATGTTTGACTTTTTTTATTAATCCCAGAATTTCAACTTTTCGTTATAATTTGCCTTATTTCAATCCCCAAATTTTGACTTTATATCCAATAATTTTACTTTATCTCATATTTTTGACTTTTTTAAAATCCTAGAAGCACAACTTTTAGGTATAATATGGCTTTTTTAGTCTAAAAGTTTTGAATCTTCATCCTATATTTTTACTGTATAATCGTACAGTTTTGACTTTTTATCCCAAAGTTTTGACTTTTTTCTCATCATTTTCATTTTATTTCAACATTTTCACTTCATCTTCTTACATTATTGACTTTTTTTTAACCCCAGAATCTCAACTTTTGGTTATAATTTGGCTTTTTCAATCTCAAAATTTTGACTTTTTAACTATAATATTTACTTAATCATCTTACATTTTTGACTTTTTATCTCAAAATTTCAACTTTCTTTCATCACTTAAACTTAATTTCAAAATTTTTACTTTATCTTCTTACATTTTTGCCTTTATTTTAGTCCCAGAATTTCAACCTTTGGTTATAATTTGGCTTCTTTAATCCCCAAATTTTGACTTTTTATACAATATTTTTACTTATTTATCTCATATTTCTGACTTTTTTAATACTAGAAGCACAACTTTTGGGTATAATATGGCTTTTTTAATCCAAAAGTTTTGATTTTTTTTCTCACAATGTCAACTTTTATCTTATCATTTTCACTTCATCATCTTACATTATTGACTTTTTTAACCCCAGAATCCAAACTTTTGGTGATAGTTTGGCTTTTCTAATCCCAAAATTATGACTTTTTATCCAAAATTTTAACTTTTTTCACAAAGAATTATCTGTATCATCATCAACTTTTGGTTTCTTATCACAAAAGTTTGACTTTTTATCTCAAGATTTAGCCTTTTTTTCCAAAATTGATTTCTTTTCTTATACATTAAAGCTTTTCCTCATGATTTTGACTTGACTATAAAATGTTGATATCAACACTGAACAATTCAGACTTTTTATAATTTTAAAACTATGACGTTTTTTTTGTCAAAACTCAACTTAATTGTCTCAAAATTTGGACTTGTCATCTAAAAAATGTGCCTTTTTCTCTTGGAATTTTTAGTCCTGTTCCTCAAAATTGTGACTTCATTGTTTCAAAATTTTTACTTTTTATCTCAGAGTTTTCCTTTTTTCCCCTCAAAATCTTGACTTTATTATCTCAAAGTTTTACCTTTAAACAAAAAATTTTGACTTTTACTTTTTTCCCTCAAAATTGTGACTTTATTATCTCAACATTTTACTCATTGACTCATAGTTTGGATCTTACATAGAACAAAAAACGCCAAGTTTTCATTTTATTTTTCTAACTGATTGGCTCACGTAGATCCAGGAACCAGTGACCGTTTGCAAAAGTTTTTATTTCCATCTATTTATTTACGTGTAGAGATATTGAGATCAACTTTTTATATTCATTTACTCATAAACTCAATAAAATGTTGAAACATAAAACCTGTAAAGCTCCTTTTGTTCACAGAAAATTCACAGGAAGAATTGAAGAATTTTAAATAAATAAAATCTGATTAATTTAACACTTTTACACTTTTTCACACGGTTATTTATGTTACAGTGCATCTGAGAGTCTGTGGGTCTTTACTGAAGCAGATTTGTCTCTGTTTCTAAAGGGGGGGGTCCTGTGGGAGACCCCGGTGATATTACAGAGGTACCATTGTTGCCCCCCCCCCCCCGACTCCACAGCTTCTTCTGCACTTGTGACGTGTTACATAAGTTATTCAACAGTCCCAACAGATGAGTCGCTCGGTGGATCACACGCTCGCCTCACGCTCTCTGAGTTTCTACTCTGGAGTTTTCACCAATGACTGTTTATAGAGCGGACAGCGTGCACTGCAAAAACTGAAATCTAAGCAACTCATTATGTCTTATTTTTAGTCACATTTCTCTTACTATTCTTGATTTGAGCCACATTTACTAGACAAGGTCATAAAAATGTCTCATTTCAAGTTTTTTAAAGTCAAAAATAAGGCATCAATTGCTTGTAACAAGTAAAAAAAAATTAGCCAATGGGATAAGATAAAAGATTCTTGTTTTAAGACATCTTTCTAATTTCAAGAAACTTCCCGGGCGAATTCATCTTATCCCATTGGCAGATTTTTTTGACTTGTTACAAGCAATTTACACCTCATTTTGTCTTTAAAAACTTGAAATAAGACATTTTTATGACCTGGTCTGGTGAATGTGGCTCAAATTAAGAACAATAAGACAATTTTTACTACAAATAAGACAGAATGACTTGCTCAGATTTCCGTTTTTGCAGTGTGGCTCTGCCTGTCACCGTTCTACATTTTTGGAGCCAAAAAACCCCGTTTCTCTAGCCGCCATTGTGCAGCCAGAGTCTGCGCAGTAGAGAATTTCTGGTGGAGCCAAGTAAAAAAGAGAAATAAAAATGTTTATTTCTTCTTCTTCTTCAGAAGGTTTAGTCTCCTTTTGGCTCTTTCCTGAAGTTTCTTATATCCCCGATAAAAACTACTCACGAACGGCAGCTGTCAACTATCGTAAAACGAAACTTATATCACGGTTTTTAACGTCAAATAACTAATGAGAAACTAACTTCTCAGAAAAAAAAACACCTGAACACCATGCAGCCAGATGACATCATCATACCACCTTAGAGTAAAGATGAGAGAAACGTTTCTACCAGGTATCGTAATTTTTTTAAGTTTTCCCGGCTCATATCTGGAATACATGGGGAGGCGGGGCTTATGACCTATACTGCAGCCAGACACCAGGGGGGCGGGGCTTATGACCTATACTGCAGCCAGACACCAGGGGGCGGGGCTTATGACCTATACTGCAGCCAGACACCAGGGGGCGGGGCTTATGACCTATACTGCAGCCAGACACCAGGGGGCGGAGCATCTGCTGGAGGCTTCAGTTTGAGCCGAACGTCGTTACGTCCACTTATTATACAGTCGATGGTTTTCACAGAAACCTCAGTTTTTCCAGAGCACGAAGGTCTGAGCCAAAGCAAACAGCAGAGAAGAAGAAGAAGAAGAAGAAGAGTTAGACTCACGTTACACATCTCTCGAACAATCGCCTTCTCCTTTTCGCTGAGATCGTCCTCGTAATCTTCAGGAACCTGCTTGTCCAGGTTCTCATGAACCTCCAGAACCTGAAGAAAAACAAACAGAGAGCGACGGAACGTTAAAGATGGGAAACAAAAATCTGATCGGGAAACTGTTCTTTCACTCTTTTTATGGTTTTTATGGGAATTAAATGTTTTTAGAATAGAATAGAATAGAAATACTCTATTGAGCCAAAACTGGAAAATTGTGTTGTTTCAACAGCTATTGTTCGGGTTAGTGAAACAATATGATACAAATACAACTCAACATACAAAAAAAAAAAAAAATATGAGGGTTATGTATTTGTGCAAAAAACAACAACAATAACAAAAAAAACCTCAAAAAAATATGAGAGGGACATATATTTTTTATAAAAAAAAATCTAGACAATAGAATTGGGGGAAATGTATTTATACAAAAAATAAAAACATTTAAAATTAAATATTCAGAAATTAGAAAAGGGAGATCTATATTTACACACTAAAAAAAAAACTTATAGACATTTTTAAAAGTACAACAATAAGTATCCAGAAAATAGAATAGGATGAAATATTTTTGTTGGGAAAAAAATTAAATATCCAGAAAATAGAAAGGTGAGATATATATTCATGCAAAAAAATAAAATAAAATAAAAAAATGAAAATAGAATAAAAATTAAAAATTCTAGAAAGTAGAATAGGGAGCTATATATTTATGCAAAAACTATTTAAAATAAGAATTAAATATCCAGAAAATAGAATTGGGTGAATTTTTAAAATAAAAATATGTTAAATAATAAAAAAAACAAACATTGCTAATGCCCACGGCAAAAGTATCCAAATCATTATCAGGAGGGAAAAATGGTGTCACATATAAATAACACCATTTTAACTTTTGCATACAAACATTTTTTTAATATATATTTTTAAGATATTTCTTCATTTGTGCTATTTTTTTCCTTCATTATTTAGACCAACACACCGAGAGAAATTCTGATTTCTCTTTCCCTCTCTACACTCTCTTTCTCTGATTTTGATATTTTGTTTTCACTCTTTCCATCCTAATAAATCTCTATAACTGATGTAGAGCTGAAAGAATTGTTGTTGTTTCTCCTGCGTTTACGTTGCTGCAGAAATCAGACCTTGATGAACTTGTGACCAAACAAACTCTGGTCTCACTCCTCAGTTTCCCTTTACTCTGATTCAGTTTGTGGCTTTCGTACCTTCATGGCGTGCACCACGGCCTCGGGCTTCTGCACACAGGACAGGTAACCTGTGGCGGGGGAGGACTCGCTGGTGGGGAGACGACCTGTGCCCTAAAAAAAAAAAAAGAAGAAGAAGGTTTGAGCTCAGGGTTCGGGCTGAACGGTTTCAGAAAAATATCTTATTGCGATTTTTCTGGCAGATACAGCGACCATTGAAACATCAAAAGCTTTTACTCTAATGTGAAGATGAAAATAAAAACTGAAGGTAAGAATTGTTTCAAACTTTGAGCTAAAAGGTCAATATTTTAATATGAAAAGTGGAAATTTTGAGAAATAAAGACAAAATTCTGAGACAAAAAGTCAATAACGTCGAGAGTTTAAGAAATTAATATAATATTATGTGGGTCCAAAGTCCAAACCTTCTCATTTAAGGTCAAAATTTTAAGATGACAAAAGTCTAAGTTTGGAAAAAAAGGCAGTGTTTGAGAAAAAGTGTTTAAATTTTGATATAAAAAGTCAAAACTCTAAGTCAAAATTATAAGAAATAAATACAAAACTATAGAAAAAATTTAAGGAGATTTTTAGACAAGTAGTCGAATTTTGACTTTTCACAAATCCCTAAAACCTATTCCTGTTATTTCTAAACCGGACTTTCTAAATTGTATTTTTAGTTTAAAAACTGAAGAACATAAAGAGCTATCTTTGACTCTTGACTTTAAAAATGATGAAGTGTAAAATATTCCTAATTGTGTCAAGTTAAATACAATTAAATACAAAACAATTCAATAAAGAAATAAAGACAAAAAGTCAATAACTTCCAGAGTTCAAGAAATCAATTTAATGTTATGTGGAAAAAAGTCCAAACTTTCTCATTTAAGGTCAAAATTTTAAGATGATTAAAGTCTAAGATCAAAAGTCTAAGTTTTGAAATAAAGGCAAAGTTGAAATCTTGATATAAAAAGTCAAAACTCTAAGATTTAAGTCAAAATTATACAAAATTCATACAAAATTATATAAGGCAAAAAAAAATTTAAAAAGAGGATTTTTAGATAAATTGATAACCCTGAGTCTAACACCTATTTCTATTTCAAAACCAGACTTTTAAATTATATTTTTAGTAATTAAAACTGAAGAACAAAAAGAGCTATCTTTGACTCTTTACTTTAAAAATTAAGTAGAGCAAAATGTTCTTAATTGTGTCAAGTTAAATAAAATGAAATAAAAAAAAATTAAAAACAAAATTCAACAATCTCAAGGAAAAAAAGGATTTTTCCAACAGTCTCACACTCAAAGACAGGTGTGTGTGAAACAGCTGATATAACAGATCCTGGGTCAAATGGTCACGATGTTTGAAATTTTGATCAGAAAACGATAAATCGTTCAGCCCGTCTCAGGGTCTGAACACACGGCGGCGTTTGGAGAACAGTCTGTTCTGTGTGTCACTCTTATCTCATCAATTGTGCCGTCACAGTTTAACCCCGTGGGGTCACATGAGCACCACCTCACGTAGCTCTTCATGTGAGACGCTTCCAGGAAACGGTCGTCAACAACAGGAAGCTGCTGTGTACGAGAGGAAGATTCCTGCAGAGAGAGCTGCAAATGCCAAACTTTCATCCTGACTCACATCAACCATCATGTGTTTACTTTCTCCTCAGCGCTCAGCGAAGGTCTGCTACCTGCAGCCGCTGATTTAACCTGCTGTGATGGGAGCGAGGGGGGGGGCAGGGGGGGGTTCCTTGACTCATCCTACCCCCTGGTTAGTTCCAGACAGTGGGTCTCTGTTAGCAGGACACAGAGATCCCTGAGACACACAAAGGCAGCATTCAGCGCCGTGTTCAGCGCCGTGTTCAGCGCAGCGCTCTGGTATGGGGGGGGCCCTGCATTAGACACAGCTCTCTGGCTCTGCCCCCCCCCCCAAATTCTCTCCTGGTTAGTGATGCGCCCGTCAGCTCCCTCCACACCCACTGGCACCGTTTAGGTGCCAGAACGAGCCCACACATCCGAACAGCACAGAGATAAAATAATAATCCCACAGCAGCAGGAGCACAGCGAGGGGGGGGGGGGGGGGGGGGGGGGGGGGGGGGGGGGGGGCGGGGTCGGTGGAAGAGGCCCAACACTTAACTCACGTCGAATAAACCGATTTCTTTAGCTCCGAAAAACTGCATGAAAGACGAACTCTTACATAAGCTTGTTTTGGATTTACAAAGATGATATTACAGCTTTTTTAACCCTCCTGGGTTTTTTTGACTCAATTTCAAAAGTTGTTTTGTCATAACTTTAATTTTCTTTCATAGAATTGATTGAAAATTACATGGATGGTTCCACACTATGTGCCTTTTATATGTAAGTAATTAGTTATGATTATTTTTGTTAACTATATAGCATCTTGCTGCCATTTGTCAAACTGTAAAGATTTCAAATTTCTTCTTAGTCTTCTTCTTCTTCTTCTTCTTATCATCGTTATCTTAAATTGTCGTTATAGTAATCGTCGTTATTAAAAAATTGGCAAAACAGCAAGAAGTAGCAACAGAAATAAATCCAAGGTGGAAAAAATGGTCAAAAAGCAGCAAAAATGGGTAAAATTTGGAGAAAATTGCCAAATTTTTTCACAGTCCTGACATTTCTGTTTACAATCTCCTTTTAACTGATATTGTGCAATATTCTTATTTTCAACATTTGAAATATGTTGAAAGCTTGAAATAATTCACTCTACATCATTGAATTCAGTGACCAAAAAGCAAAACTTACTCTAAAAAAAACACTTTTTTGAGAAAACTAAAAAGAAAATTACTGTTTTCTTGCAAAATGCTACTTGTTAGGGACACTTAATGCATGATACACTGATTTTATTTTATGTTACTCTTGTTAACAATGCAAAGTACATTTGGAAAGTTTTCCCCTACTTCTTTTTGGATAATTATGCAGATGTGTTTTGGCCATTGATTTGCACTTCAGGGCCACCGTAGTTTATCCACTCTGCTTGTTTAACCTGAATCTGTGAATGAGCCACAGTCGTCATGTGACTGTTCTTGATTAAAGTTAATTTATCAGAGTTAATTCATGTTGTTTCAGCCTGAAATGTTGCAGAGTAGAAGTAAAAATACTCTAAGATTTTGAAAAAATAAAAACATACTTGACGGTTTGATTCTTTTAACTCAGTCAGATGATTTTTTCCTGCTGCAGATTCTTATAAACTCCAGAAATAACCACATTTGACTGTAACCTTTTCATTTTATGCATTTTTCAGAAATCAAAGCTCATGAATGAAATCATGTGGGACAGGCAGCTCGTTCTCGTTCTCTCAGGTGGAGCTTCTTTGAATTATTACATAACTTTATCACCGACAAATTCTGTTTCTGTGGAGTTTAAAAACTCTGCCTGTGTGTTTTTAGTTTTAGAAAGTTAACCTGCAGCGTCTGTTCAGGCTTCTTATACAGTACAATCATTTATACGGGTCAATGACAAAAAGAGGGTCCAAAAACATATTTTTAAAAAGTTCTTTGAAAATGGATAAAAAACATATTTCTGAGAGAAGAATTATGTTTTCTAACAGATTTCAGTAGTTGACCAACATTTCAAAGTTTTTAGGTTCATTATTTTTTAGTATTTTTAATTTGAGCACCCAAAAATGTCAGGTGGTGCAACCAAATATATGAAAATATATTTATATGTTCCTGTTATTTTTTCTGTGTGAAATTATTGGCAAGTATCTCTCAAGTGTCTGTAGTGACTCATACATTTTCATTTTGTGTGTTTCATTTCTTTTATTNAATAATGCCACTGTATTTTTAATTTCCATTTACAATAACTGACATTCAATTTTTAGAGTTTAATTACTGTGGATACTTGTCAGGACGGTTGCACCACCTGACATTTTGGGGGTTTGAGGAACCAAAACACAAAAAAACATGTTATATTTTAATAGTTTAAAGATGTGTTCAAATAACACAGGTTTCATAGAATAAAGAAATACATGTGATGAAATACTCAATTCATGATGGAAGGAAATATTGCACTCAGACACAAAAAAAGGGGACGTCACCTCATTGACCCTGATACAGAAGGAAGATCAGCTGGAGTTGATGTTTACTCTTGGTTTGGGCGAATGTTTGTGGACGTTCGTGGACGCTTCGCCTGCATAAACGCGCAGGATGAGACGGCGACAAACACGCTCAGAGTCAGAGGTTTGTTGTTTTCAGATACAGAATAAGATCTGACTGAGGAGTGTGTGTGAGCGAGCAGCTGCTCTCTTTTCGGTCCATCTCTCTCTCACACACACACACACACTCACACGACCCAAGTCAGACTGGATGTAAAGAAATTGTTGATGCACTGAGGTTTGTAAACAACACTTCACTTATTCTACTGCTGCAGTTTCTCTTCTCTTCTTCTTCTCTTTCTCTGACAGTTTCTCTTTCTTAACCGGACAAACATGAGTCACATTAAAGCAGAAACTGATCGTCACAGCTCAACACGAGTGAATGTTTTTAAGAAGTTTTCACCACAGAAGGAGAAGACGTGAAACTCAGAGCTGATCTTCTCTCCTCAGAGTTTCCTCATGTTTTATGTTGTCACTCAAGATAAATATGATTTAAAGTCTCTGTTTAGATAACTGAACACATTTTTTAAGCTGGTAACATCCTGAAAGAAACAGTATTTTATAGAAGTGTGTCCCAATACAACCTTTCACTTTCATTATGATACAACACTGGTTTAATCTGACTTATAATTTCTATCAGTGATTCATAAAAAGTCACATAAAGTCACTTCCTGTCTGAACCTCAGTCTGAATGTGAGCATGAATTCAACAGCAAAAAAATATTATTACTTTACTTATTACTCTCTGCCAAAATTAATATATTACATGACTGATTGTATTACTTTTCTTTACACACTAAGTTGGTAATTGTGTCCGTCTTCAGTTCACAATTTGGATATTCATTATGTCTTTGTGTTTCTTTTCTTGTGTCATCTTTGTCTGCAAAATACTTCATCATACTCTGGGTACTTGACAATGTTTTTAACTGACTTCTCACCAGCTTTCTGCAACTTATGTTCTACTTTATTTTTTATTAAGCTCTTGTAGCACTTTGAGATTTCTAAGAGATGAAAAGCGTGTTATAAATAAAATGTATTATTATCTTGTGATTCTGAGTTTGCACATGAACTCTATGCAAGGAGTGAAATTGCAGGTGTGTTATTTCCTGCAGCCTATGAATCCATCAAAGTTACAAGCAACATGAAATACAAACGTGAGAACAAGAGACAAAGTTACATCTGACACGATCCTCTTGTCTTTTCTCTCCACGCTAAATAATGAGCAGATTTCCAGCCTCTAAACTTAAACACGTACTGCTCTAACTTTCAAGTTATCCAGGGTTGCCAGTTATGTTTTACAACAATGGTAAAAACAAGCCTATTGGCCAAGAAAACTTCCCGCAGTTGAGACTAAAAGATGCTGGATTCTGCAGGAAAACTGCAAACCTGGCAACCACGACTCCAGCTCAGAAAAACATAATGGTATTAATCTATGGATTTTTGTATTTTAAATCATTAATAGCAATATCGAGGGAGTAACGAGTTAATTTTTGGGTGAGTTACTGGATTTCAAGAGTAATTTGTTTCACTGCTTGTTAGGAGTAAATGCATTATTACAGTTACTGACTAATGGCCCTTTTCCACTGACTCGTCTCAGCCCTACTCTACTCTCCTCTACTCAGTTTGTGTTGCGTTTCCATTAGCGCGGTACTACGCGGCAGACGCCAGTTTTTAGTACCTACTCTACCCTGGTTCTAAGAGAGTAAAGCTGATACTAAAAGGTGACGTGGACGGACTGCCGGTCACTCATTGGTCAGAGAATGTCGTCTCTGCAGCTTCTGACTCTGAACAAATCACTTACAAGAGGCAAAGGAATAAGTCAGCGACGGGTTTTTAATGACATTTAAACCTGACGGCACAGAACCAGACTGAATGAAGACAAAATACAGCCCTAAAATGCTCCTTCATGATTCCTAAAGAAGTTAAAAGTCCTTTTTAAACCAAAAAGAAGTTAACAGCAAAGATAGTTGGCTTTAAAGAGTCTTTTAAATTAAATCAAAGTTGGTCGGTGCAGGAGCGATCTGTCTGCCACGAGAGTCTTTAAGCACCAATCAGTCCATTANAGAAAACTCTTCAGATCATTTTCAGTCTCTTCGCCCCCCCCGTGGGCTCAGACCTCCTGCTGGGTCACGGTTCGTGGTCGTTATCGAGCGGCGTGAGCCTCCGTGGGGACGCAGCTTTGACCCCCGAGCTTAAAGTGAACGAGTCGACTCTGAACGCACTCGACCCGCGCCCGTGATTAAAACACAACATTGATTTTTATAGACAGGGATGGTTACTCCTCTGGTTGGAGCTCTGACCTCCCTTAAGCAGTCAGAAAACAATTACCCAGCCTGCTCCTCTCCAGACAAACGCAGGGTCAGGGGTGGCGATGGATTTCAGAGGATTATTACTTTCATAGAGGGATTCAGTTCAAACAGGCTCCAGGGAGGAGGGGGGGGCGAAAAGGCCAGGATATGAGAGGAAGAGAGAGAGAGAGTTTCAGGTTCTTCTCCTTCTCTCCCTCCTTCTCTCTGTGCTTCATTTCCTGAGCTTTGAGAGAGACTGACTCTGCCTGTGGAGCTTTAATTGGACAGCTACAACGAAAGTGAATTAGCGCTGACTTGACTGATTCCTCTGTGGAGGCGCTGGCACCGTCTTCTCTGCAATTAAGAGCAATTAAACCCCGCCCCCGTTCCTCGCCACCTTCGCAAAAGCAGGAGAAAAAAATTGGACGTCTCTTTTGTGCATCAGTGTGAAGGTTTTTCAAGTTTCCCCTTCAGTTAAACTTTGTACCCACGTGTATGTGTGTGTGTGTGTGTGTGTGTGTGTGTGTGTGTGTGTGTGAGCCTCTCGGGTACCGACCATGTGCATGGCGTCCTGGCGTTGAGGCAGAGAGGACAGCTGGGACTCCGAGTGGTAGAGGGTCATCCCCTTCCTCAGGACACGGAGGTCACCTGGGTTACACTGCTGCCAGAAAAACAAACAAACAAAACAGGAGAGAGAGTTTAGAGTCTGATATTTAATTTCAAACTAAAAAAACTTGATTGTTTTTGAATCTGATGTCTTCAGCTCGTTTCTAAAAATCTTGTTCAGGTTGAACAAAACAGACAATTTCAACGACTTCGACTTTTTTGTAGACAAACCTAGTAAGGTGTCCACTTGTCCAACTAAATTTGTCCACTCACAGTACTAACCCATATTTTCCTCGTAGTAGGGGTTTTCCGAGTCAGGAAGTGTTCGTTTCTACCTCGGTCCAAGTGGTGAAACAGTTGTTGTGCGTGAGCAAATAGTCCAACAGTTTAACAACAATGTTTCTCAACTCAGAAAATGTTTGAAATCATAAGAAGACGCAAATTATTTTACGTCTTCATTCAGTTTGCACAACTTTTTAAAAAACTGTTTGTCAGAGCAGTCGACGATTTAATCAACATAAAATAATGTGACATTCTGATCTGCATATTATCATATTTTTAATCTAAACTAAGTATTTCAATTTAAGATTTAATATTATAAACATGATGAGGACGAAAATGTGTCAGTTTCATCGTTATTTCATAAATTTAGCCAATGCACAGTTTTTATTAATGAATTCTATTTAAAGCTTTTTTCTTTTACTGAAAGTAGTTTTAAAATGTTATGTTTGTAGTGAAAAGAGTCTGTGTTTTTAGTTTTTTAGGAGTCTGATCATTCATTATTTGTGCGTACTCATGGTCTGAGGAGGTTCTACATTTGTTCGCAAAGTAAGAAGAAATTCAGGTAAGAAAACTTTGATGAATCACAGGTTTGTGCATGAAACGTTCGTACGCATGGTTTAGGCACGAATTTGTGCGTACGAACGTTTTGTGAATGAGGCCCAATGTTTCTCAACTTTGTCCAACTGCAGGAATTGATGGATTTCATCATCTACAGACCATAATATCATCAAAAGATTCAGAGAATCTGGAGAAATCTCTGCACGTAAGCAGCAAGGCCCAAAACCAACATTGAATGGCTGTGACCTTTGACCCCTCAGGCGGCGCTGGTAATTTTTGGGTGTAGTAACACATTTCCTATTTAGCACGTGGGCTCAGGAACACTTCAGAAAACCATTGTCAGTTAACACAGTTCATCACTACATCTACAAGTGACAGTTCAAACTCTACCATGCAAAGACAAAGTCAGACATCAACAACACACACAAACGCCAAAGAACTCTTTTTGGAAATCATGGACGTGGTGTCTTCCAGGCCAAAGAGGAAAAGGACAATCAGGATTGTTCTCAGCGCAAAGTTCAAAAGCAGCATCTGTGATGGTATGGGGGTGTGTTAGTGCCCATGGCATCATGGGTAAGTGTCCCAGTATCTGTGAAGGAGCAACATCTGCTGCATCCAAGACACTTTGTCTTTTTCAGGGACGTCCCTGATTATTTCAGCAAGACAATGAAACCAAGACACATTCTGCTCCTGTTACAACAGCGTGGCTCCGTAGTAGAAGAGTGCAGGGGTTTAGTTACATTTTGCATTTTGAATTGGGGTTTGTACTTTGGTTTCTATCACCAACATATAACAAAACAACCTGATTTTAAATAGTCAAACTAAACTGAGTCTGATTTCTTTTTGGGGAAAACCATTTCCTTAGATTTTGATAGTTACAATGTTTAGACTTTATTCTGACAAAAGTCATGTTTAAGAACCAAACTTTAAGAAACTTTTTTTCCAGTAATGATCCTTTATCTGTGTGTTAAATACAGTAAAATCAAACTCAGCGCTCAGACTTTGCTCAGACTTTGCTGTGGCGTTTATTTTAAACCCTGATGTTCTCCCATCGTCCTGCACTTGCACCTGTTTTTTCATCATCTCTCACGCCATGGCCCTGAGCAGCATCACGGACTGAAGTGGCGTGACGCCGGCCAGTGTGTCATCAATAGTTGCCATTATGAGGGATCAAGGTTCACATGATTAGTCCTCATTAGCCGCCGCAGAGCGCTGGTTCCTGGGGGCGTTAACCAGCCCGGTTTCTCTCTCAGCAGCATCCATGGCTGTTCCTTCTGACATTTCTCATGTCACGCACGAGTGTTCCCTCCACGCAAGGCGCAGCCAGTAAACACACGTGACGCCTGCGAGCGCTCGGGCAATAAATAGACCAATGAGCAGTGGGCGTGTGTTTGTGTTTGCGTAGCCATTGTGCTGTTGTCTGTGTTATGTCTCTGTATCACACACACAGGTGCACACACACACACTCACACACACACACAGCTACAATCAGCATTCCCCTTGTCTCCCCCGTCCTTTGATGCCCCCCCCCTCTCTCCCCCAGCTTTGCTTCCTGCTGCTGTTCCTCTAACCTTTCCCAATCCCTCCCTCGACTCGCTCTGATCCATCCTCTGGGTTCGTTTCCACTTTCCTCCCCTAACGTTCTCTTTGTCATTTCTCTCGGCTCTTTGTCATTTAGAAAAATACGCCGTAAATGTCACATCTCGAAGAGCTGGGACACATGAAAACGATTCCTGATCAGCTGATTTTAACAACAATAACAAACCCAAACGCTCGTCACAAACAAACACAAACGAACACGGACGCTGATCTCAGTCGTCCTTGACCAACGAGACCAAACAAAGCCGTTCGTTAGCCTGACAGCGGGGACAGTTGACCCCCGTAAACTCAAAACCAGCTCATCCATCACCGTGATCTTGGTGGTGACACACAGGGGCGGATCTANATTGAATCAAAGAAAAGTTAAAACACATCAGACACATCTATGAATTAACAACTACAGTGAATGAGATGACGTGACATTACCACCCCCCCATCTCCAGCATCTGCCCCCCCTCCAGACTGAGGCAGATAATTAACTATCTGTGAAGAAATGGATGAACCATGAAGGACCAAAAGAGTTGAGACTATAAGACAATTTTGAGCTAAAAAAGACTCATTTAGAGTTTTGGAGTCAAAAATTTGTGATGGAAAAGTCATAATTTGAAATTAAAAGTCAAAATTATGATATAACTGGTTAAAAATATGGGGCAAAAGTTCAAATTTTGAGTTCAAAAGTAAAGATTTGACAAAAAAAAGTCAATATTTAAGTAAAAATAGGGAAAATTCTGAGATAAAAAGTCAAAACTTTGAGATAAATGGTCAAAATGATGGGGCAAAAGCTGAATTTTTGGCTTTTTACCTTAAATACTTTTGACTTTATATGTGCAAATGTGGGGCAAAATTCAAATTTTGAGCTGAACACATCAAATCTTGAATTTAAAAGTAATAATTTGATTTTAAAAAAATCAAAAAATCAAAAGATTCTGAGTAAAAAATGTAACAATTCTGATATTCATAGTCAAAAGTATGGGGCAAAAGTAGAATTTTTAAGCTAAAAAAAGGAAGAGTTGTCTTTAAAAGTCAAATTTTAGGGGATGACAACATCAAATTATTAGATAAAAGTCAATAATTTGATATAAATGGTCAAAATAATGGGGCAAAAGCTGAATTTTTGTCTTCTTATCTAAAAATGTTTTACTTTATATGTGCAAAAATAAAAAAGGAAAATCTCAACAAAGACAGTTTTTCATTTTGATTTTTCTAACTGGCAGAAATTGGCTTCAATACATTATTCTAGCGAACAAATTTGAGATATAAAAGTCAAAATCCTGAGATAAATGGTCAAAATATTGGGCAAAAGTTGAAATTTTTCCTTTTTATCTCAAAATTATTGACTTTATAGGTACAAAAGTTGTTCATAGATGTGTCTGGTGAGATTTAACTTTTCTTTGATTTAAATCTTTGTAACTGGGGTGGCGAAGCTGTGTTTTTGGGGGCAGGTGCCACCCTATGCCCCCCCCCCTGTAGATCCGCCCCTGTCTCTGTTAAAGTGACATCTCATCAGTCGCTAAATCGAACAAGTCAAAACTGTGTGGTTCAATAATTCAGGTTTGATTAAAGTTCAGTTCGGTGGAGCTGGCTGACGTTTTCTGTGACTAAATGAGCTAAATGATCCTGCAGTGAGCGGCTGAGGTGTCGTTTAAATCTCTGGAATAAATCTTTTATTTCTCAGAGTCGCTCTGAGCACATTTGTGTTGGTGATGAAGCAGAAGAAGAGAGCGGCTCACACTCCAGCGCGCTGACGCTCATAAGTAACGCCTGAAAGACGCTGCAGATCCATGTGGGACTTAAACACAGAGTCATGTTGGAGCCTGAGCGTGCACGTGAACACACACCTGCACGTGCACACACACCTGGTTCTCTCTTTGTGCTCACACCTGCGTTAATGTTCACCGTGGGACTGAAGCAGAAATCCCTCAGTGGAGCCGGTTTGGGTCAACATTCCTCTGATAAGAGACTTTTGTTTCCTGAAGTTTCACTCAGCCAGTTTCATAACAGGACGTTTGGAAACTCGTGCATTCAGGAAAATAATCCACACAAACAAACCCACCTGTGAACTTCACACAAACACACAAACCAGTTACATAAGAGTCAAATTAAAAAGTAAACTCCAGCTCTTTCTTTCTCCATTATTCATTAGAGAGAAGTGGTTCCAAACCTTTTTGGGCTGTGCCTCCATTTTAACACCGCTAATTTCTTTTTACAAGATTTCTGTTTAGCAAACTAGAATTAGTGCAAGAAGTGACAACATTTCTCCTAATCAGGATCTAGTCTTTATTAAAGGTGAACTTTCAAATTCAAAACACCAAGCGACTGTCGACAAAGATAAGAAACAGCACAAAGTTGAGTATTGTAAATTTAGTCTACTGCTGAAAAAGCTAAAACACTGAATCCATGAAAATGAAAAAAGACACAAATTGCTTGGATACAAAATATTAAAAAAACTTACGAGTTACTAGAAATACTGAAATACTTCACAATAAATACTGAAAGAGAATATTGTTGCTCTGTGTGTTGAGTTTTCAATTTAAAAAGAATAATAATAACCGAAGAAAATATTTTTATCAGTTATTTTTTTTAATTCATAGATCAGTGGTTCCCAATATTTTTCAACTTTTAAGTCTCAAAATTTTTCACAAATATATATTTTTAAATACTAGAACATTTTTTTTAGCTGGCATGAGGAAAATAACATCCTGTTTTTAAATGATTGGCATTTACAAACCAGTTTTACGATCCAAAACCTGAAAAAACTGGCCAAATTTTCAGATTCTCAAGTTTCCCAGCGTACCTGAATGTATCATGAGTGACATCAACAACATACATTAACTGAGAAGAAAAGACTAGGAAAATTTATCAACAACGCTTTGATTCTCATGTCCTCTAGAAATTATTATTAGAAAATCAGCTGTTTGCTACATTCTGTTAAAAATAAAATATTTTATGCTTTTTTTTCCAATTTCATCAAGCCCAAAAATAATGAACATTTATCAAGTATTTGTTCCTCAAAAGTCTTCTGAATTTTGTCTGAACTTGTAGAGGAGCAGGACTGAACTTTGTAAAGAAAAATAAAACCACAGCAAGAAAAAAATATGACAGAAGTGAAAAAAAAGGCCCAGAAACGGCTTGTATTGTATCCTAAAGGTGAAAATCAGTTTAAATGTGACTGAGTTTTAACATTTAAAACATGATTCTGTATGTTTTTATCCTCCTACACCCCCACACAAACAAAAATCAGACTATTTTGGAAAGTATTGGGATTTCAGGTGACACCATTTTGGGTCACAACCCCAAGGTTGAGAAACACAACAATAGAGAAAACTCAGGTTTCATCCTATAAAATCACATGAAGATTTATTTAAAGCAAAAGCACATTTTTCATTTCATACATGCATCCCTTTATATCTCACTCACACACACCTTGGTTTTCATGCATCATCGACACCTGTGTGAACCTGCGTTAACCTCCAAACTTTAATAATTCAGCTCAGCAGAAGCAAAAAAAACAAGCGTGAGTCATTGATGCACCAAAGCAAACGCAGCATCACCTGAGCTCACCTGAACCAAACCCTCACTGTGCAGGAAATAAAATAAAAAATTAAAGCTCCAAGGACAGAAAGAGGCTCAGCTGCCAGGAAAGACCACACACAGGTAACAACACCTGTGATTCTGAGTCACACAGGAAAAGCAGTCGGAGCAAAACTGAGGCAGCAAAGATTTGGTGAATGGATCAAAATCTTAAGACCAGTCGAAAAAATTTACTTTTTATCTAAAAAAAATTTAACTTTTCGGTAACACTTTAGATTAGGGAACACATATTCACCATTAACTAGGTGCTTATTAACATGCATATAAGTAGCTAATTAGTATTTATTAAGCACGTATTAACCTCTTATTCTACCTCTTTTGCACCACAAATTCAGACTTTTCCATTTATTAACTCCTAATTATTACTTATTGACTACAAATTAATGAATATGTGTTCCCTAATCTAACGTGTTACCAACTTTTCATGTCAAACGTTGGCTTTTATTTCAAAATGTTGACTTGATAATCTCAAAGTTTTGACCTAATTGTCCAAAAATGTCACCTTTTCTCTGAGATTCCCAAAATTTCGATGACTCAGAACGTTTTATCTTTCTCTCATTTCTTTTTATTATATCTGAAAATTCTGACTCTTTATCTTAAAATTTTCATAATAATAATAATAATAACAATACATTTTATTTCAAAGCGCCTTTCAAGACACCCAAGGTCGCTGTACAGAGGCTAAAAACACATAAAAAAGTAGAGTAAAAAAAAAAAACAGCAACATAAAAGCTACATAATTTTGACTTTTGTCTCAAAGTGTCAACTTTTTATTTTGAAGTGTTGGTTTTTTCTCCCAATGTTGACTATTTCTCTCAAAATTTAGACTTTTAATCTCAAGTTTTTGACTCTCTTTTATCACAAAATTTCAGTCTTTTGGGTTTACACAAATGAAAATATTCTTTTGTTAACTAAATGATATTATTGGTCCTGCCTTTTGGGAGACATGACTAAACATGACTCAGCGTTTCTTGGTGCTGCCTTTTGAGAGACATGACTAAACATGACTCAGCGTTTCTGTGTGAGAGTCATCATTTAAAAACAGAACTGACTGAAAACAGGTCGTGGTTACGTCGCTTTGTTTCTCTAGTTTTAACCATTTGCTGCTTGTGAAGAAGAAACGAGCTGAAAGTCGAGGAAACAACCGTCACCAAAGAGAGAAAAGAGAAACCAGTGAATAAGAAAAGGAATATTTTCAAGGACGTTACCTTTGTGGTCTGAATCTGCGATAAACTATAGCGGTTATGAGCCTAAAGAGAAAAAAACATCAACTGTGAAACATCAGGAAAATAAAAAATAAAAAAGCTCATTAAAACTTTAATTTACAGGTCCACAAATTTTACCGTAGTTAGGTCACAGTTTGACTTCTTTGAAATAAATAATGATTATTTTGACAACTGGGTGAAAATTAGGATGTAACTTCTTTAAAACTATGTCCCAATTTAATGTAAGCAAGTAATAAATGTTAAGTAGCTGAGTTTGGGGTTTGCTTTTTTCCCTCTTCCTCCCTCTTGTACTCTTTTTCCTTATCTGATGAAATGGAGCACTGTTCTAAGTCACTGTCTTATTTTACGTTTATTGGACAAACTCAAATATAATTGTGTTGCTCTAAAACATGTGCGATGACGAATAAAGCATCTTGTAAGTAACTGATTTTTCCAATTTAAAAAAAAAACAAAATTCTCCAAATTTCAAGATACGGTGTTGAAAATGAGCCAACAATTTATGTTAAATGAAATAACAATTCACAAAAAAAAATGTAAGGAGAAATATTCAAATAACCATGTGAAAAAAGCTGCTAATTTTATGAATCAAAATGAACAAATGATCAAATGAACACTGCAATTTTTGTACAGTTAATTATTTTATTCTGTCTATTTGTTAAAAAGGCTAGTTGATTGTGTTCTTCTTTTATTCTCTTTTTTTATTGTATATTTGTATATATTTATTTACTCTCATTTCTATGATTAGGCTTGCTCCGGGACCAGGGTAACCTAATTTCGTCCCACCCATGTTTTACATGTGTTGAATGACAATAAAACTCCTTGAATCCTTGAATAAATTTTAGGAAATATGAAGTTGAGTCGTGGTTTTCTGTAATAATAATTAACTTAGGAATCTTAACTGAATAAATGTAGGTTAAAACAAAAGCTAAAGTCTGTGTTTAGTAGAAATAAAATCTGATCTACTTTCTCTTTCACTTTCAAAACAAATATAAACAACACTTTGTGCGAGTCCTTGGAGTCATTTTAATCCACTTTTTACAAACTTCCTTCTCAGCTGCTTTAAATTCAGACATTATTCTACAGAAGTTTTATCCTAATTTTCACAAAATTGTCAAAAAAATTGGGAGTAATTCCAAAGAAATAAAAACCAAACTTTGCCTGATCACTGAACGATGATTAATTTGCAGACCTTTAAAATAAAGTGTCACCATGCAACAATAACGATGAATGCAAAGTTCTGCTGACATCAGTTTTGTTTCAACTTTGTCTCCATTGTGGTGAAATAAATATATAAATTCCCAGGATCACAGCTTCAAAGGTTCATACGTGTCGCCTGCTGTCGTACCTAAGCATGAAGAGGCTAATTATGGAGATCACTCAGGTTTTTATGTCAGTGTTTCCAGCCTCCTCGCTCTGCCTACACGTGAATCTGCACACAGATAATTGGGCAAAGTGAAATCGCTTTAAAAAAAGAAGAAAGGCTTTTGGAGTGTGAAATTCTCCCTCCACTGTCTGCAGCCTGACTCGCATCGAAATGAGCTGAAACTCATCATAAAGGGGGGGAAAATGAAGCAGAAAAGGCTTTGATGCTCGTTTATTTACCCGTAATTAAAGAGGCGTAGCTGTGACCGCTCCACACAACGACCCCGAACACGACCAATCCGTGTTTCACTTCGACGTCTCTGCCCCGAGTCCAGAGTCTGCGGGCGTGAGCGTGAAACACACACCTCTGCAGAAACGACACGACCTGAACTCTGCGTGAACCAGACCAAAAATCCACCCCCCTCCCCTCCTCACACACTCCCACCTCCATCCTCTTAAAACATTTTTTTGGAGGAGAAGTCAGAGCAAGGTCAACACTGGGAGAAATACTTTGCTCTGTCATCGTCGCTTAATGCCTGGTTCTCCTGCTTTTTCCTCCTCTCATCTCCGTTCTCAGCCTCAGGGGCCAAAACATCAGCAGACGCTCACTGACTCCCCATGAATAAAACATAGATCAACATATTCTCCCACTAACAGGCGCCTGTTGTGAGGGGGCTGCTGCCTGTCACATCTTTGTGGCCAGTTTGGAAGAGAACGAGCTGTGTTTAGTGATTCTACATGAAATTACAGCAGGAAGTGGATGTTTTCTCTGCACATCCAGGTGTGATTCTGTGTCTCACCTGTGAGAGCAGCTTATTGTTATCGTCCTCCAGGATCCGCACTTTCGTCTCCAGCTGCCTGATGTAGTTGGAGGAAGAATCTGAAAGAGAGCGGAAGAAAAGAGAAGGAGAAGTGATTAGCATTTCAAAGAGCGGGAGCAGAAAAACAGGCGGTCGGAGTAAAAGGGGGCCACATGGAGCCCGGCACTAAAGTCGGCCGTAAATCCCAAAGTCTCCAACCTCCAGGTTTCATGCCCCGATTTAACCCCGACCTGGACTCTCAGCCTGAAAAATGTGCATGTTTTTTTTCTTTTTTACTCTCTTCATGTAGAATAATTCATCTGTAAACAAGAGAAACTGCTTCAGGGTCAACGACAAAAAGAGTAAAAAACATATTTCTGAGAGAAGAATTATGTTTTCTAACAGATTTCAGTCGTTGACCAACATTTCAAAGTTTTTAGGTTCATTATTTTTTAGTATTTTTAATTTGAGCTCCCAAAAATGTCAGGTGGTGCAACCAAATATATGAAAATATATTTATATGTTCCTGTTATTTTTTCTGTGTGAAATTATTGGCAAGTATCTCTCAAGTGTCTGTAGTGACTCATACATTTTCATTTTGTGTGTTTCATTTCTTTTATTTGTGAATAAGATAAATAATTTGATGTTAAAATAACATTTCACATTATTACATTGGTTGTACCACCTGACATGGAAATTGTTCCAGTCACCAATGAAGTGAAAAAACCTTTTTTATCAGTATTTCAGAGAAATCTACAAACTTTTCCACTTGGTCACAAATGTCATTTGGGGTAGTAGCAGAGAAAATGTCAAAATAATAAGTTAAAAATCCGAAATTTGTTAGAAAAAGTCAAGATATGAGCTTGAAAAAAGTCAAAATTTGAGATTTAAAAGGCGATATCTTGACTTTTACTTCATAATTTTGACTGATTACCTCTTAAATTCTTCCTTACACTTAATAAAAATATAAACAAACACTTAAGATGCGAAATTTTATAGCTTAAACTCTTCAGATCCTGACTGAAAAAAAAACACATTCATTTTTAAAACACTGTCACTTACAAACTAATTGTCCAAAACAAAAACTTAATAAAACTGATGTAACTGATGTCAGATTCTCACATTTCTGAGGGAACCTGAATGCATCACAGTGTGTTTGTAAATCACAAAGTTTTTATTCAGATTCTTTTCTGACAGTTTTGTGTGAAGTGAGTGGAGGAAAATCAGCTTCTTCTTCAGTTAAATTCAGCCCTGAGTTTATCATTTTCTGCTGAGTCATGACGGTGTTTTTCTTCACATTTATCTTCCATGTGTGTGTGTGTGGTTTTTTTTTTTTAAACGTGCTGTAAAAAGCAGCTGCAGCCTGAGGTCAAAGGTCGAGCACTCAGCGTTTACGCCCAGATTAGCTTCACTCCACATAAACTTCCGACTGAAGTGGTTTTTCCACTTTGACACAGATTCCACACGTTTGTTTTATTTTGTTTTCTGAAGGAGAAAAGAGTCGACAGATGGAGAGAGAGAGAGACAGAGACAGAGAGAGAGAGTGGGGAGTTTAAAAAAAAGACAACTGGGAGGTTCAGGATAAACGTGAGGAGTTAGGATACACACACACACACACACACACACACACACACACACACACACACTGTTGCAGCTTGTTGCATCAGTAACTGACCTTAGTTTGTGTCTCTGACCCTCAGGAGTCTGCACTGATTCATGGACTAAATATTTGTTCTAACTCTGCTACAGGGGGCGCTATTCTCACCTACAACACTCAGATTTAATCTGAATTAGGGCTGAAAAATCTGCAAAAATAATCTCATGTGATCATTATTCAACATTAAGATAAAAAGTCAAAATTTAACGAGGATAAAGCCAAAAAATTGTATAAAATAGTCTAAATCTCTTAGATAAAATGTCACAATCTACACTTTTTATCTCAGAATTTGGACTTATTTGGACAAAAATCAACAATTCAACATTTCAACAACAACAATTCAGACCGAGGATTCCCACTTTCCTGACACAAAACAGTCTGTGGAATAATTTTATCAGAGTAATCTTTAATCTAATCCAGAATCTGTCACAGACACTGGAGTGAAGTTGAGCTGCAGGTAAAAACAGGTGAGAACAGGAACGATCGATGTCCAACCCCCGAGGTTACGACAGAGCAAGCGCACGCTGCAAAAACTGAAATCTAAGCAAGTCATTCTGTCTTATTTTTAGTCAAAGCTGTCCTACTATTCTTGATTTGAGCAACATTTACTAGACAAGGTCATAAAAATGTCTCATTTCAAGTTTTTTAAAGACAAAAATGAGGCATCAATTGCTTGTAACAAGTAAAAAATAATCAGCCAATGGGATAAGATAAAAGATTCTTGTTTTAAGACATCTTTCTAATTTCAAGAAACTTCCCGGGCGAATTCTTCCTATCCCATTGGCTGATTTTTTATTAAGAAATTAAGAACAACAAGACAATTTTTACGACAAATAAGACATAATGACTTGCTTAGATTTCAGACAGAGCGAGTGCAGACAGAACGAGTGCAGACAGAATAATTGCAGACAAAGCGAGCGCAGACGGAGCATGTGCAGACGGAGCGAGTGCAGACAAAGCGAGCGCAGACAGAATAATTGCAGACAAAGCGAGCGCAGACGGAGCGAGCGCAGACAGAGCATGTGCTGACAAAGCGAGCGCAGACAGAGCGAGCGCAGACAGAATAATTGCAGACAGAGCGAGTGCAGACGGAGCGAGTGCAGACGGAGCGAGTGCAAACAGGGCGAGTGCAGACAGAATAATCGCAGACGGAGCGAGTGCAGACAGAGCAAGTGCAGACAGAATAAACGCAGACGGAGCGAGTGCAAACAGGGCGAGTGCAGACAGAATAAACGCAGACAGAGCGAGTGCAGACAGAGCAAGTGCAGACAGAATAAACGCAGACAGAGCGAGTGCAGACGGAGCGAGTGCAGACAGAATAAACGCAGACNCTGTCTGCATTTATTCTGTCTGCACTCGCTCCGTCTGCGCTCGCTCCATCTGCGTTTATTCTGTCTGCACTCGCTCAGTCTGCATTTATTCTGTCTGCACTCGCTCCGTCTGCACTCGCTCCATCTGCGATTATTCTGTCTGCACTCGCTCTGTCTACGATTATTCTGTCTGCACTCGCCCTGTCTGCGTTTATTCTGTCTGCACTCGCTCTGTCTACGATTATTCTTTCTGCACTCGCTCTGTCTGCACTTGCTCTGTCTGCGATTATTCTGTCTGCACTCGCTCCGTCTGTGCTCGCTCCGTCTGTGCTCGCTCCGTCTGTGCTCGCCCCGTCTGCGATTATTCTGTCTGCACTCGTTCTGTCTGCACTTGCTCCGTCTACGATTATTCTGTCTGCGCTCGCTCCGTCTGCACTCGCTCCGTCTGAAATCTAAGCAAGTCATTATGTCTTATTTGTAGTAAAAATTGTCTTATTGTTCTTAATTTCTTAATAAAAAATCAGCCAATGGGATAGGAAGAATTCGCCCGGGAAGTTTCTTGAAATTGGAAAAATGTCTTAAAACAAGAATCTTTTATCTTATCCATTGGCAGATTTTTTTTTTACTTGTTACAAGCAATTGATGCCTCATTTTTGTCTTTAAAAAACTTGAAATGAGACATTTTTATGACCTTGTCTTGTAAATGTGGCTCAAATCAAGAATAGTAAGACACATTTGACTAAAAATAAGACAGAATGACTTGCTTAGATTTCAGTTTTTGCAGCGTGCTCTAGCTCTGTCGTAACCTCGGGGGTTGGACATCGATCGTTCCTGTTCTCACCTGTTTTTACCTGCAGCTCAACTTCACTCCAGTGTCTGTGACAGATTCTGGATTAGATTAAAGATTACTCTGATAAATTTATTCCACAGACTGTTTTGTGTCAGGAAAGTGGGAATCCTCGGTCTGAATTGTTGTTGTTGAATTGTTGATTTTTGTCCTAATAAGTCCAAATTTTGAGATAAAAAGTGTAGATTGTTACATTTTATCTAAGAGATTTAGACTATTTTTATACAATTTTTTGACTTTATCCTCGTTAAAATTTTGACTTTTTATCTTAATGTTGAATAATGATCACATGAGATTATTTTTGCAGATTTTTCAGCCCTAATTTAGATTAAATCTGAGTGTTGTAGGTGAGAATAGCGCCCCCTGTAGCAGAGTTAGAACAAATATTTAGTCCATGAATCAGTGCAGACTCCTGAGGGTCAGAGACACAAACGAAGGTCAGTTACTGATGCAACAAGCTGCAACAGTGTGTGTGTGTGTGTGTGTGTGTGTGTGTGTGTGTGTGTGTGTGTGTATCCTAACTCCTCACGTTTATCCTGAACCTCCCAGTTGTCTTTTTTTTTAAACTCCCCACTCTCTGTCTCTCTCTCTCTGTCTCTCTCTCTCTCTCCATCTGTCGACTCTTTTCTCCTTCAGAAAACAAAATAAAACAAACGTGTGGAATCTGTGTCAAAGTGGAAAAACCACTTCAGTCGGAAGTTTATGTGGAGTGAAGCTAATCTGGGCGTGAACGCTGAGTGCTCGACCTTTGACCTCAGGCTGCAGCTGCTTTTTACAGCACGTTTAAAAAAAAAAAACACACACACACACATGGAAGATAAATGTGAAGAAAAACATGACTCAGCAGAAAATAATAAACTCAGGGCTGAATTTAACTGAAGAAGAATCTGAATAAAGGAGGAAAACTTTGTGATTTACAAACACACTGTGATGCATTCAGGTTCCCTCAGAAATGTGAGAATCTGACATCAGTTACATCAGTTTTATTAAGTTTTTGTTTTGGACAATTAGTTTGTAAGTGACAGTGTTTTAAAAATTAATGTGTTTTTTTTTCAGTCAGGATCTGAAGAGTTAAAGCTATAAAATGTGCAAATTTGCGAGTTTCTAAACTTTCGCATCTTAAGTGTTTGTTTATATTTTTATTAAGTGTAAGGAAGAATTTAAGAGGTAATCAGTCAAAATTATGAAGTAAAAGTCAAGATATCGCCTTTTAAATCTCAAATTTTGACTTTTTTCAAACTCATATCTTGACTTTTTCTAACAAATTTCGGATTTTTAACTTATTATTTTGACATTCTACTGCTACTACCCCAAATGACATTTGTGACCAAGTGGAAAAGTTTGTAGATTTCTCTGAAATACTGATAAAAAAGGTTTTTTCACTTCATTGGTGACTGGAACAATTTCCATGTCAGGTGGTACAACCAATGTAATAATGTGAAATGTTATTTTAACATCAAATTATTGATCTTATTCACAAATAAAAGAAATGAAACACACAAAATGAAAATGTATGAGTCACTACAGACACTTGAGAGATACTTGCCAATAATTTCACACAGAAAAAATAACAGGAACATATAAATATATTTTCATATATTTGGTTGCACCACCTGACATTTTTGGGTGCTCAAATTAAAAATACTAAAAAATAATGAACCTAAAAACTTTGAAATGTTGGTCAACTACTGAAATCTGTTAGAAAACATAATTCTTCTCTCAGAAATATGTTTTTTACTCTTTTTGTCGTTGACCCTGAAGCAGTTTCTCTTGGTGTTGTTTACAGATGAATCATTCTACATGAAGAGAGTAAAAAAGAAAAAAAACATGCACATTTTTCAGGCTGAGAGTCCAGGTCGGGGTTAAATCGGGGCATGAAACCTGGAGGTTGGAGACTTTGGGATTTACGGCCGACTTTAGTGCCGGGCTCCATGTGGCCCCCTTTTACTCCGACCGCCTGTTTTTCTGCTCCCGCTCTTTGAAATGCTAATCACTTCTCCTTCTCTTTTCTTCCGCTCTCTTTCAGATTCTTCCTCCAACTACATCAGGCAGCTGGAGACGAAAGTGCGGATCCTGGAGGACGATAACAATAAGCTGCTCTCACAGGTGAGACGCAGAATCGCACCTGGATGTGCAGAGAAAACATCCACTTCCTGCTGTAATTTCATGTAGAATCACTAAACACAGCTCGTTCTTTTCCAAACTGGCCACAAAGATGTGACAGGCAGCAGCCCCCTCACAACAGGCGCCTGTTAGTGGGAGAATATGTTGATCTATGTTTTATTCATGGGGAGTCAGTGAGCGTCTGCTGATGTTTTGGCCCCTGAGGCTGAGAACGGAGATGAGAGGAGGAAAAAGCAGGAGAACCAGGCATTAAGCGACGATGACAGAGCAAAGTATTTCTCCCAGAGTTGACCTTGCTCTGACTTCTCCTCCAAAAAAATGTTTTAAGAGGATGGAGGTGGGAGTGTGTGAGGAGGGGGGGGTGGGTGGATTTTTGGTCTGGTTCACGCAGAGTTCAGGTCGTGTCGTTTCTGCAGAGGTGTGTGTTTCACGCTCACGCCCGCAGACTCTGGACTCGGGGCAGAAACGTTGAAGTGGTCGTGTTCGGGGTCGTTGTGTGGAGCGGTCACAGCTACGCCTCTTTAATTACGGGTAAATAAACGAGCATCAAAGCCTTTTCTGCTTCATTTTCCCCCCCTTTATGATGAGTTTCAGCTCATTTCGATGCGAGTCAGGCTGCAGACAGTGGAGGGAGAATTTCACACTCCAAAAGCCTTTCTTCTTTTTTTTAAAGCGATTTCACTTTGCCCAATTATCTGTGTGCAGATTCACGTGTAGGCAGAGCGAGGAGGCTGGAAACACTGACACAAAAACCTGAGTGATCTCCATAATTAGCCTCTTCATGCTTAGGTACGACAGCAGGCGACACGTATGAACCTTTGAAGCTGTGATCCTGGGAATTTATATATTTATTTCACCACAATGGAGACAAAGTTGAAACAAAACTGATGTCAGCAGAACTTTGCATTCATCGTTATTGTTGCATAAAAAGATTTATGGTGACACTTTATTTTACAGGTCTGCAAATTTATCATCGTTCAGTGATTAGGCAAAGTTTGGTTTTTATTTCTTTGGATTTACTCCCAATTTTTTTGGACAATTATGTGAAAATTAGGATAAAACTTCCGTAGAATAATGTCTGAATTTAAAGCAGCTGAGAAGGAAGTTTGTAAAAAAGTGGATTAAAATGACTCCAAGGACTCGCACAAAATGTTGTTTATATTTGTTTTGAAAGTGAAAGAGAAAGTAGATCAGATTTTATTTCTACTAAACACAGACTTTAGCTTTTGTTTTAACCTACATTTATTCAGAGAGATAAGATAAGAGATAAGATAAGATAAACCTTTATTAGTCCCACAGGGGGAAATTTCAGCTTTACAGCAGCAGCAGGATACAAGAGAAACATAGAAAGATTTACAAATGAAACTATAGGTAATTAGAATAAATTAGACAATAAACATAAATACAATTCAATAAAAATAAATGAAGGAGCATGAGCCTTTCAGCAGTATTTACAAGATTAACATATGTAAAAGATCTGAATGAGGATAAGTGAAATAAAATGAAATAAATGAAAGAGCATGAACCTTCCAGCAGTATTAACAATATTAACAATATATAAAAAGATCTGAATGGGAATAAGTGAAATAGTAAAATGAAAAACAAATAAATGAAAGAGCTTTTGCCTGTCTGCAGTATTATTAACAGTATTTTACAATATATAAGAAATGGATTCAGCTAAGATTCCTAAGTTAATTATTATTACAGAAAACCACGACTCAACTTCATATTTCCTAAAATTTATTCATGAAACTAGCAGCTTTTTTCCACATGGTTATTTGGATTTTTCTCCTTACATTTTTTTCTGTGAATTGTGATGTCATTTAACATAAATTGTTGGCCCATTTTCAACACCGTATCTTGAAATTTGGAGATTTTTTTTTTTTGAAATTGGAAAAATCAGTTACTTACAAGATGCTTTATTTGTCATCGCACATGTTTTAGAGCAACACAATTATATTTGAGTTTGTCCAATAAACGTAAAATAAGACAGTGACTTAGAACAGTGCTCCATTTCATGAGATAAGGAAAAAGAGTACAAGAGGGAGGAAGAGGGAAAAAAAGCAAATCCCAAACTGAGCAACTTAACAATTATTACTTGCTTACATTAAATTGGGACATAGTTTTAAAGAAGTTACATCCTAATTTTCACCCAGTTGTCAAAATAATCAGTAGTTATTTCAAAGAAGTCAAACTGTGACCTAACTACGGTAAAATTTGTGGACCTGTAAATTAAAGTTTTAATGAGCTTTTTTATTTTTATTTTCCTGATGTTGCTTCAGTGTTGCTTTAACCAACACAGTTGATGTTTTTCTCTCTTTAGGCTCATAACCGCTATAGTTTATCACAGATTCAGACCACAAAGGTAACGTCCTTGAAAATATTCCTTTTCTTATTCACTGGTTTCTCTTTTCTCTCTTTGGTGACGGTTGTTTCCTCGACTTTCAGCTCGTTTCTTCTTCACAGCTTTGCAGCAAATGGTTAAAACCAGAGAAACAAAGCAACGTAACCACGACCTGTTTTCAGTCAGTTCTGTTTTTAAATGATGACTCTCACACAGAAACGCTGAGTCATGTTTAGTCATGTCTCTCAAAAGGCAGCACCAAGAAACGCTGAGTCATGTTTAGTCATGTCTCCCAAAAGGCAGCACCAATAATATCATTTAGTCAACAAAAGAATATTTTCATTTGTGTAAACCCAAAAGACTGAAATTTGTGATAAAAGAGAGTCAAAAGTTTGAGATAAAAAGTCTAAATTTTGAGAGAAATAGTCAAAATTGGGAGAAAAAAACAACACTTCAAAATAAAAAGTTGACACTTTGAGACAAAAGTCAAAATTATGTAGCTTTTATGTTGCTGTTTTTTTATTTTACTCTACTTTTTATGTGTTTTTACCCTCTGTAAAGTGACCTTGGGTGTCTTGAAAGGCGCTTTGAAATAAAATGTATTGTTATTATTATTACTTTTATTAAAATTTTAAGATAAAGAGCCAGAATTTTCAAATATAATGAAAAGAAATGAGAGTAAGATAAAACGTTCTGAGTCGTCGAAATTTTGGGAATCTCAGAGAAAAGGTGACATTTTTGGACAATTAGGTCAAAACTTTGAGATTATCAAGTCAACATTGTGAGGAAAAAAGTCAACATTTTGAAATAAAAGCCAACGTTTGATATGAAAAGTTGGTAACACTTTAGATTAGGGAACACATATTCATTAGTTTGTAGTCAATAAGTAATAATTAGGAGTTGATATATGGAAAAGTCTGAATTCATGGTGCAATAGAGGTAGAATAAGAGGTTAATACGTGCTTAATAAATACTAATTAGCGACCTATATGCATGTTAATAAGCACCTAGTTAATGGTGAATATGTGCTCCCTTATCTACTGAAAAGTTAAATTTTTTTAGATAAAAAGTAAATTTTTTCAACTGGTTTTAAGATTTTGATCCATTCACCAAATCTTTGCTGCCTCAGTTTTGCTCCGACTGCTTTTCCTGTGTGACTCAGAATCACAGGTGTTGTTACCTGTGTGTGGTCTTTCCTGGCAGCTGAGCCTCTTTCTGTCCTTGGAGCTTTATTTTTTTATTTTATTTCCTGCACAGTGAGGGTTTGGTTCAGGTGAGCTCAGGTGATGCTGCGTTTGCTTTGGTGCATCAATGACTCACGCTTGTTTTTTTTGCTTCTGCTGAGCTGAATTATTAAAGTTTGGAGGTTAACGCAGGTTCACACAGGTGTCGACGATGCATGAAAACCAAGGTGTGTGTGAGTGAGATATAAAGGGATGCATGTATGAAATGAGAAATGTGCTTTTTGCTTTAAATAAATCTTCATGTGACTTTATGGGATGAAACCTGAGTTTTCTCTATTGTTGTGTTTCTCAACCTTGGGGTTGTGACCCAAAATGGGGTCACCTGAAATCCCAATACTTTCCAAAATAGTCTGATTTTTGTTTGTGCTGGGGTGTAGGAGGATAAAAACATACAGAATCATGTTTTAAATGTTAAAACTCAGTCACATTTAAACTGATTTTCACCTTTAGGATACAATACAAGCCATTTCTGGGCCTTTTTTTTCCACTTCTGTCATATTTTTTCTTGCTGTGGTTTTATTTTTCTTTACAAAGTTCAGTCCTGCTCCTCTACAAGTTCAGACAAAATTCAGAAGACTTTTGAGGAACAAATACTTGATAAATGTTCATTATTTTTGGGCTTGACTAAAGTGGAAAAAAGCATAAAATATTTTATTTTTAACAGAATGTAGCAAACAGCTGATTTTCTAAAAATAATTTCTAGAGGACATGAGAATCAAAGCGTTGTTGATAAACTTTCCTAGTCTTTTCTTCTCAGTTAATGTATGTTGTTGATGTCACTCACGATGCATTCAGGTACGCTGGGAAATTTGGGAATCTGAAAATTTGGCCAGTTTTTTCAGGTTTTGGATTGGACAAATGGATTGTAAATGGCAGTCATTTAAAAACAGGATGTTATTTTCCTCATGCCAGCTAAAAAAAATGTTCTTGTATTTAAAAATATATATGTGTGAAAAATTTTGAGACTTAAAAGTTGAAAAATATTGGGAACCACTGATCTATGAATTTAAAAAAAATAACTGATAAAAATATTTTCTTCGGTTATTATTGTTCTTTTTAAATTGAAAACTCAACACACAGAGCAACAATATTCTCTTTCAGTATTTAGTTAGACTTAATTATGAAGTATTTCTAGTAACTCTTAAGTTTTTTTAATATTTTGTATCCAAGCAATTTGTGTCTTTTTTCATTTTCATGGATTCAGTGTTATAGGTTTTTCAGCTGTAGACTAAATTTACAATACTCAACTTTGTGCTGTTTCTTATCTTTGTCGACAGTTGTTTGGTGTTTTGAATTTAAAAGTTCACCTTTAATAAAGACTAGATCCTGATTAGGGGAAATGTTGTCACTTCTTGCACTAATTCTAGTTTTCTAAACAGAAAACTTGTAAAAAGAAATTTGCGGTGTTAAAATGGAGGCACAGCCCAAAAAGGTTTGGAACCACTTCTCTCTAATGAATAATGGAGAAAGAAAGAGCTGGAGTTTACTTTTTAATTTGACTCTTATGTAACTGGTTTGTGTGTTTGTCTGAAGTTCACAGGTGGGTTTGTTTGTGTGGATTATTTTCCTGAATGCACAAGTTTCCAAATGTCCTGTTATGAAACTGGCTGAGTGAAACTTCAGGAAACAAAAGTCTCTTATCAGAGGAATGTTGACCCAAACCGGCTCCACTGAGGGATTTCTGCTTCACTCCCACGGTGAACATTAACGCAGGTGTGAGCACAAAGAGAGAACCAGGTGTGTGTGCACGTGCAGGTGTGTGTTCACGTGCACGCTCAGGCTCCAACATGACTCTGTGTTTAAGTCCCACATGGATCTGCAGCCTCTTTCAGGCGTTAACCATGAGTGTCAGCGCGCTGGAGTGTGAGCCGCTCTCTTCTTCTGCTTCATCACCAACACTAATGTGCTCAGAGCGACTCTGAGAAATAAAAGATTTATTCCAGAGATTTAAACGACACCTCAGCCGCTCACTGCAGGATCATTTAGCTCATTTAGTCACAGAAGACGTCAGCCAACTCCACCGGACTGAACTTTAATCAAACCTGAATTATTGAACCACACAGTTTTGACTTGTTCGATTTAGCGACTGATGAGATGTCACTTTAACAGAGACAGGGGCGGCTCTACAGGGGGGGCACAGGGGGGCACCTGCCCCCAAAAACACAGCTTCGCCACCCCAGTTATAAAGATTTAAATCAAAGAAAAGTTAAATCTCACCAGACACATCTATGAACAACTTTTGTACCTATAAAGTCAATAATTTTGAGATAAAAAGGAAAAATTTCAACTTTTGCCCAATATTTTGACCATTTATCTCAGGATTTTGACTTTTATATCTCAAATTTGTTTGCTAGAATAATGTATTGAAGCCAATTTCTGCCAGTTAGAAAAATCAAAATGAAAAACTGTCTTTGTTGAGATTTTCCTTTTATATTTTTGCACATATAAAGTAAAACATTTTTAGATAAGAAGACAAAAATTCAGCTTTTGCCCCATTATTTTGACCATTTATCTCAAATTTTGACTTTTATCTTAGAATTCTTACTTTGACATCTCAAATTATTGACTTTTATCTAATAATTTTGATGTTGTCATCCCCTAAAATTTGACTTTTAAAGTCAACTCTGCCTTATTTAGCTTAAAAATTCTACTTTTGCCCCATACTTTTGACTATGAATATCAGAATTGTTACATTTTTTACTCAGAATCTTTTGATTTTTTGATATTTTTTTAAATCAAAATTATTACTTTTTGATTCAAGATTTGATGTTTTCAGCTCAAAATTTGAATTTTGCTCCACATTTGCACATATAAAGTCAAAAGTATTTAAGGTAAAATGCCAAAAATTCAACTTTTGCCCCATCATTTTGACCATTTATCTCAAAGTTTTGACTTTTTATCTCAGAATTTTCCCTTTTTTACTTAGATATTGACTTTTTTTGGTCAAAATCTTTACTTTTGAACTCAAAATTTGAACTTTTGCCCCATATTTTTAACTAGTTATATCATAATTTTGACATTTATTTCAAATTATGACTTTTCCATCACAAATTTTTGACTCCAAAACTCTAAATTAGTCTTTTTTAGCTCAAAATTGTCTTATAGTCTCAACTCTTTTGGTCCTTCATGGTTCATCCATTTCTTCACAGATAGTTAATTATCTGCCTCAGTCTGGAGGGGGGGCAGATGCTGGAGATGGGGGGGTGGTAATGTCACGTCATCTCATTCACTGTAGTTGTTAATTCATAGATGTGTCTGATGTGTTTCAACTTTTCTTTGATTTAATTTTTTATAACTGGGGTGGACACAGGGTTTTATTTCAGGGGGGCAGCTGCCACCCTGTGCCCCCCCTGTAGATCCGCCCCTGTGTGTCACCACCAAGATCACGGTGATGGATGAGCTGGTTTTGAGTTTACGGGGGTCAACTGTCCCCGCTGTCAGGCTAACGAACGGCTTTGTTTGGTCTCGTTGGTCAAGGACGACTGAGATCAGCGTCCGTGTTCGTTTGTGTTTGTTTGTGACGAGCGTTTGGGTTTGTTATTGTTGTTAAAATCAGCTGATCAGGAATCGTTTTCATGTGTCCCAGCTCTTCGAGATGTGACATTTACGGCGTATTTTTCTAAATGACAAAGAGCCGAGAGAAATGACAAAGAGAACGTTAGGGGAGGAAAGTGGAAACGAACCCAGAGGATGGATCAGAGCGAGTCGAGGGAGGGATTGGGAAAGGTTAGAGGAACAGCAGCAGGAAGCAAAGCTGGG